>NIVC01004468.1:0-44899 GCA_002269645.1 Macrostomum lignano
TCGAAGAATCTACCGGACTATGCTACCAGTTTGCCTACCAGTCGGTGTGTTTCTTGCTCCAGCAGCCGTAGCGGTTGTCAGGTGATGCATAGCTCTCGGCTGAACATCAATCAGGCCGCTTCCCGATCTCGGCCGTGTGGGAGGCCGCCGAAGCCGTCATGGACAGCGTCGTGTGCGGCCAGGCTCCACTGCAGGCTCATGATGTCGAATGGACAAGTAACGGAGCGCGGCTGTCGAACCTGACCAGCTCGTATCTGCAAGCGATCAACGCAACAAGCTTTACTGCTAGCAAAGTCGCTGACGTGGATCGTTAGAGCCAGTCGAACAAATGGGGTTCGTTGCTTCCTGGAGTTCACTGACTGCAACACTGGCGGGATCGGCGCCAACCTGTGGGAAGCTTCCGAGAAAAGCGGCGGCGCTCGTCGTTTGCTAAGCCGACTGTCATCCTCAATTCTGATTGAGAGCTCTGAAATGATTTTACCAGACGATCCATACCAGCTTGTTGACGTCGGAGTTGCCTATAACGGGACGGTCAACCAACTGAATCTGTACTTCAATGGCCGGTTTCTGACTCCCGGTGGGGTATACATTGACTACTCTGGCAGTCCGAGTGTAAATGTTATGTCCTGCTTGAAAATTGGTCGACGAACAAGCTCCCACGGCTGGCTTGCTGGCATGGTGCAGGTGGTGGCGCTCTCCAAGGAGTATCTGAGTGAAGAAGAAATTCGTCTGCTGTTCTTGAACTGATGATGGAGAAACTGCAAGTCAATCTCTATGGAGAATTCTATTCGAAAAACTGGTCTCTCGCGATCGAAATTATCCTTAGAAAAGAGGAAGCACTACATAAACCGTGGTCATAATAATAACTATTTATAAGCAGAAATGCAATACGAATGACTTTAGCTCGTATAATATTTAATACAAGCTTCAATCGGATTAAAACAAATAAACTGTGAGAACGAACCCTATTTTAACCTGGACCTGATTGATTCATTAGCGCAATGCCATATATATGGGCACTACAATTGCAGTATAAAACTTGTTTCCTTCTGGTTTGCTAGTCTGCCAAGCAAATTGACCTAGAAAATTATCGCCTGATCTCACGCCTGAGTAAAATTTAACTGGCGAGTTCTGCGCATAAGTAAGCATTCATGCAACTGGATCGGCACTCATTTAACGCGTGATAGCGACGTTGCGCCAAAGAGCGTTATGGTAGTTTGGTCTTTTACTCGTATTGCTTGGAGAGGCACTTTAAAGTCTTATCGATTCGGTGCCAGTTTTCAGGTGCCGAAGACACTGGACTGCGCACTTTCTTTAACGCGGTGATAATATTTAAACTCTAAAAAAACGCAAAGTATGAAAAGCGCGCTGGCTCAGCTGATTTCGCCGCTTTTAAAATTAGAAAAATAATCAGAAAATTTGACACTATCAAAATGAAAGAGCCAATTGAACTGAAGTCGATTGTCACCGAGCGGAGACTGCTGAAGTATCCCGAAGTGTTCGGTAGTTTGGACCGAGGTAACTATACGCAATAGGCCGTATGAATAAAATGAGCAATTGCTCAGACTCACACAAAATCTCAAGTCAGTATGAAAAAACGGAGCAGTGACTTCCGAGCAACAGCTCATGAGTTTTGACTTGAAAGTTGTTGTTCCGAGTGTCAGCGAAAAAATCCGGGGCTGAGCAAACTCTCCGGTCTGTATGAATAAACTCGGGCCATAGACAATCTTTTCTGAGCTGCAACTCACAAAATGTTGAGGCAGCCCTCTGCCTGCCTCAGCCATCTATACTCTAGTGGTTGCTGTAACTAGCGCTTTCTAGTTGCTGATGTTCTTTGATTGAGTTCTTTGGCAGTATGGCTGAGTTCTTTGCTGCACGTGCTCCCGCTCGACGGAAGTTCTATCCGGAGCGCCGATCTTCCGACTTGACTAGAGACACGGAGTATGGTCGACTCTACCGATTTTCTCGCACCAACGTGCAGTATCTGGCCGATTATAAAGAAGCTCAAGGGGAAAACAGAAAGAAGGATTCTACATAAAACACAAAGCATATACTCGTAGCATACTCTTAGAAAACAACATTTTTGTCTATGGTTCAAAGTATCGCAATATTGGAGTTACAACTCTGAGACCAAAAGTCTGAACTCTGACTAGGAGTCCCAACTTTATTCATACTGACCTTGAGCAGATGCTCCGACTCGGAGCAAAATCTCAGACCTGAGCAGTAGCTCAGTCTCAGCGTTTAAGCTTGAACTCGCAAGTTATTGCTCATTTTATTCATACGGCCTAGGTCAAATGTCAAGGGAAATTAGAACTTAATTCAACTACGAGCGTAGGCTATGCCGAAGCTTTCAGCCTTGTAGTACACTAATTATCCTGAACATAAAACCCAAGAAAAATGAGCATGGGTCCATGGCAGGCCATCAATACCATCTGCTATCGAGTATTCGCCATTGGACGATTTTTTCCAAACTTTTCCCAGGATGTTCTCTTACAAAGGTTTTGTACGTGAAGCCCGTTCCCGAGAAGCCCGAGAAGGTGTCGCTTGAAATGGCAGTTTATGCCAATAGCGACTTTGAACACGTGCTCGACTGGCTCGTTGCCAGGGCAACCGAAGAGGGCGTCATTAAAACTGCCGGACGAAAGCTTCGCGTCACTGGTGTCGGCGGCGAAAAGTTCAAGAATGAAATTGCAGCAACGACCTGCATGGGGTGAGTTATTTCGTGAGCCTTGGCTGATAGACTTGAAGTTTACATGTAGATGGTGGGTGATCAGCTATTTTTGCACATTGCGCCAACAGGATTGAATTCGTGGACGAGATCATGAGCCACCAGACCGGAGGTCACTTCCTGCTGAACAACTATGAAGACGACGTCTTTTGCTATGCGGATGGGCGGACAGCGGAGGAATCCAAGCCACCTGTTGAACTGCCACCGTGGATTGCTGCCTTGCAGAGTCGCATTGATGAGATTTTCACGTCGGCTGATGGTCATCGGCTGCCAGTGATCTTTGGTTTCTGTGGATCCGGCACAGTTATAAACAAGGTGCGCGTGCTTCAAAACAGTGTCGAAACTGCCTCATGCAAAGGTTTGGCTCTCAGTTCCATGTTGCCGTTTTGATTTAGTTTGAAGCGGCTTTTTAATTTCAGAAAAGCTGTAGTTGCTGTCTGTAGTGAGCGAGAGACAAGCCGGTTAGGTCTAGTCTATTGGAAGAAGTTGGGTGCAAGTTGTCCTGCTTGTCCTGCTTGTCCTGCATATATATTCGCTACAATGAGAAGAGAAGCACACCTCGCATCTCGTTTCGATTTTCCCTCCAGCTAAATGAGGACGGTACAGCTGATATGCTCGGCGTCCACTGGTTCGGTGGCAAGAGCTTCCTAGGCCTGTCGCACATGTTACTGGGCACAAACAACTATGATGAGATCATGGAGCTGGCTGCCAGAGGTGACAGGGGTAATGTGGACACTCAGGCGAAGGAGATGATCGATCAGGACGCTAAAGCCGAGTACAGGATGCTACCCGGCGATTTTCCGATGTTTCCGTTCGGCAAGTCATCAGAGGGCGCCAGTAAGTTCCAAAGCGAATACTTTAAAGCTCCAAGATTTCTTTCAAAAGACTCGAATGCCTGATTCGGATGTATCATGACTATCGACAAAAGTAAATCCGACAATTTTGAGCAGTTCCGACTGGCAGTTTTCGCCGCGAAGACGTGGCTGCGGCTGTGGTCGGTTGCATAGTCTCCGGCCTGCTGACCCAAGTGGCCGCCTACTGCAAGTTGCACCGTATTCGCAGAGTCTACCTTGGCGGAAACTTCTTCCGAGCCAAAGTGGCCAGAGACATTCTGAGGGACTGTGCTGAAACTGTGCCGACCTATGTAAGGCTTGTCATTGGTTATAAAACTGACATAGCTAATCACTTTTCTGGGATTTTGGGATCATGAAATTGTTCTGGAGTTCAGTTTCTGAGTCACATCGCTCTGAGGTTTATGCGCATGCATATGGAATAAGATTTGCTTGTAGATTTTTTAACGAAAGAACCAGTGAAACTTGTACTTTGTTTATTTGAAGTTGTCAATATTGATTGGTGAAAGTGACTCAAAAGGAAGTTCTTTGCTACCTACTTTAGCAAGGACTAATTAAGTAGTTAAAGTAGTTTATGTGCTCTAGTTAATGCGTTATCCACAGCAAGTAATCCATTTCATTGCAGCGGCCTCTGCGCTTCCATTTCATGTCCAACGGCCACACCGGCTGTCTGGGTGCCTTGCAGGCGTCGGCTGCGGACGCCGCGGAGATGCGGGCCAAGCTGAGCTCCATGAAGGTGGATGAGAAGTGAACATCTTCGCTGCAAGTGTCGCGCACCTGCTGAAAACGAGCTTGACTTCGGGACGTAAAAGTGCCACTGAAAACGGCGAAAAATGATGATGCTGTGACTTTAAAATGCGTGAATGAAATAAAATCGTGACTGCTCTACTGATCGACGTGATGGAACTGAGTATCTAGCCCGCGCTTTGTAAAATTTAGAAATTCAGTGACGTACAAACATAGAGTTTGCCTGACTCTTCTCATAGATGTAGCCATGAAATTTTTATCCGAAACAAATTTCTGAGGGATAATTTGTGCCTGACTTATTTAAGCCCAAAATCGGCCCCTTCGGGCAAAATGTCTAAGTTAAACGATGTCACACGAAGCATGCGTTCTGTCGCCAGCTGGTTTAGTAGCTTCCAAATTAATGATCAGCAGCATTTTCCGGCTTTAAAGAAACATTTTACGCCAGAGTAACCCGGAATTTTCCGATCCCGGGATCCCGGACCTGCTCATAAGACGTTCCAGGATATCCCGGACTTAGGGGCCGAGTCCCGGGCTCTCGGATCGACTTCCCTGTCAATTGTTAAGTACGCTTGTATATTCATTCCCAAGGCTAATCGGAAAATCCATGATTTAATAGCTAACTTTGAACAAATCAATACAAAGCAAATTTGTTCAAAAAAAGATGAATCAAAAACCAAAAACAATCCAAGGCGTTCTAAATTACCGCCTTGGCATAAAGTAGTTCAAAAATTACCTGGCGATGGGGTTGTCCGGACAGGGAAGTGACACTCCCCCCAAAAATAGGGCCCTGGTGAACCAGGCCAAGCCAGTTTGTTTCCAAAAATTTGCTTGGTAAGAAAAATTTGCTGTGTGCACAGAATTGTCTGTGATTTTGAAATAGCAATAACAGATTTTGACAATGTTGGTCTCGTTTTAAAGCTCAGAATAAATTTCCACAACTGACACAAAAATGAGCACGAGTTCAGAACTTATGTGACACGAAAGTTAAAAGATAGGATTTTTAGCATGCTAGAAAATTGAACTTGAAAGTTGTGATGCAGAAAATCTTTGATTTTTATTTAGTCGTACAACTTGGTTTTTTTAAAAAGTAACCCCTTTCAATTGTCGCCAGTTTCTTTAAAATTCGTTAAAAAATAAGAAAGTTTCAGAATATTGTAGTTTTGGGGGTGCCTCCAGTGTTCCCAAGCTGGGAGCTTAGTAAAGATTTCGGCTATATTGATCCAAAAAGTATGTTGCAGGAAGGACGGAAAAGTTTCCGTTGATTCTTCGTACCTTTGTTTATCCAACGAGTTGGCTGGGAACTTCGAAATGAATTGAGAAGTTTGCCAAGTCGATAGATCGTAAAGTCAACAGATTCAGAAAGCGATCACAGAGGATGCGATTCGGGGATAATTTCTTAAAATTACGTTGTTACAGTGAATTTACGAGCCTCGTAAAATTGCCTCGATGAATATATGGGAATCAAATTAAAGGAAAGAGTTTAAAACTATTTCAGAAAAGATGTCGGCTTCAAATTACGAGTAAATGTCTCGTATTTCGTAAACTTTGTTGGTTTAAATTGGAATTGTAAAATCGTTGCTGAAGTACTCGTAGACTTTCGGTCTGCCTGTAAACCAGATCCAAGCAGCGAATATTAACAAAATAGTAATACATAGGGGTATTTTTATATGCAAAAGCGTCATAATCATAAGTCCGTAGGCTAATCTTCACTTGATCAAAGCTCTATTGCAGTTTAGCAGTCGAAATTTTTATGGAACGCATTGTGGTTAAAATGGTAGAAAATAGCTTGGTATTTCTACTGTTAAGTCGCAGTTCGTTGAAAATAAAAAAGCTGATCAGCTAACATAATAATAGAAGCGCTTTTAAATGTCGAATACAGGTAGTACTGTTACTCGTGGATAGTAGTATCGCAATGTAGTTAGGGCTCGGAGTTAGGATAGATTCGTGCTTCAAGCAAAATTTTGGTACATTGCTGCTAGCATAAAAAGTGTGAAATTTGACAACTACAAGCCAAGCCAAGTCTGCTTAAAGGTACCCGTGAGCTCAGACAGCGGAAAACAACAAAGAATTAAAAACTGCAAGGCGATCTACTACATTTAGGAGAATTCCTTTAAAAAAACCAAGCAAAAGATAAGCAAAATTAAAAATGTTTCTGCAGCAAAAGGTAATAAGCTATTCAAAAAAACTTTAGATAAGCAAACCTGCGAAACTTGTCACTTCGAACAAGTTTAAGAGTGCAAGAATGCTACTTTATACTGTAGTTGACGATATCTGTATCGCGTATCTATAAACCGCAATGGTCGCGAGGTAAAAATGTTTTTCACTTGGCAACAGCCGACACAACGGTAGCAGCAGGGTTATTGGTGTAGAACTGGATGTTGTTCTCTGCCTCGGGCCTCGCGTACACTGCGTACAGCTTCGGAGCGAACAGGATCGACAGCAGCAGCGCGTGCGTGAGGCTGGACGAGAACGCAAGCAGCAACATTGCGGTAGTCAGAGAGCTGGCCGAAAGAGCGGACGGAACGAACGCCGACCACAAGAAGAGGCCGGACACTCCGCAAGCCAGGATGCACTTGGTGTCGTGAAAGTTGTCCGGAAGCGATCGGGTCTTCAGCGACAGGCCGCACGTGACAGTCAGGATCAGCAGGTTACAGCACAGCGGAGTCCAGAATGCCGTGGTCGCGATCGCGCAGTTCTTCTCCACGACTGGTCGGACCGAAGGATCGGTCACAATCTGTTTGAGCTCCGAGCTCAGTGGTCGGAACACGGTCACTCCGCTAAGCAGCAGGCACTGCAATGCACCGCATGGATGGGTTCTAATCTCATTTGCTGGTGCGTGTCATATGCTCGTAGCTACACATTTGTCCTACAGCATGTCCTGCGTTTGTCCTACAGCATGTCCTGCATTTGTCCTACAGCATGTCCTACATTTGTCCAACAGCATGTCCTGAATTTGTCCTACAGCATGTCCTGCATTTGTCCTACAGCATGTCCTGCATTTGTCCTACAGAATATCCTGCATTTGTCTTTAAAGCATGTCCTGAATTTGTCCTACAGCATGTCCTGCATTTGTCCTACAGAATTTCCTCACCATTCCAAAAATGACTGCGGCCAGCATCATCAGCATCGGCTTCTGTCGCGCGAGCCAAGGTACCGGACGACCCACTCTGGATGCAGAGAAGATCAGATGGACGCGAAGGGTCTTCACCAACTGACTCGCGTAGCAAGCAGTCAGGCTGAGCTGGAATGCGCAGTTCAAAGCATTGCACATTACGTGCGAGCTGTCTACAGCGAACAGACCGAGACACGCTAGACCGAGGAGGTTCCCACACATGCACGTGACGGACAAGTGTATCGACGAGGCCTTGATGAGCTTGTGGTGTCGACGGTTGATGAACAGAGCGAGCACGACGACCAGGAAGATCGAGAGTAGAGCGAGACATGCCAGCAGCACAGGAAACTGCAGTCCGTCTCTCCACGCGTACACCGGTATCGACTCGCAGCTCAGCCGGTCTTGACTGGGCCAGTGAAACTCCGAACACGACAGACACGACTTGCCATCATCCGACACGATCTCCTGCTTGAAGCACGGCTTGCACGTAAAGCAGCAAGCATCTGTCTCCAACTTGATTTCGCCAGCACTGCACGGAGCACTGCAGAATGACTTTGGCAGTTCCGACTGAGCTGCATGCTGATCGGAGCTCGAGTTCTGCCACCATCGAATAGGTGTGAGGTCGCTCAACGTAAGACCGGCTGACTCCGTCCACGTTCCGACCTTCACCAACTGACCGTCCGGCTGCTCCTGACGAATCTCGTAGGCCGGCGATCCGTCACCGCTCGAGTCGAAGCTCACGTTTCCGGTTCGCATGAAAGGGAAGCTGGAGTTCGCAAGCAGCTTCATCACCTTCGGACCTGTGACACATGCACTCACAGCCGTAACATTCGGCCACTTTGTCGCGCAATCGATCAGAGCGACACGCTCGATACACGAGACCAGAATGTTGATTGAGTCCAGAAGTCTTGCGACAGGAGCCACCTCAGAGTCGATTGATAGACTCGACTTTGAGCCGACTCTACAACTGCCGTCAGAGCAGCACGATGCAGCGCTATCCAATGTGCAGTTGAAGAGAAGTCGGAGCAGTTGTTCGCCGAACGGATAGCCGAGGACCTCAGACCCGTTCAGTGAGTGGTAGAACTGGATGAGGTCGGGCGTGGCGAACTTTGTAAACGAGGTATAGATCGCACCCGTGGTGAAATGTTTGTAGGCAACGGAATTCGCATCCGTTGTGATGATAACTCCTTTTCTGCTACTTATCACTTGGAGTACAAACTCAGGCATTTTGCTAAACGTGTCAAACATAAGAAAGCCACGCAGGTGGGGTACTGACTCATCTGGGTGTCGACATCCTCCTTTGTCAAAAACATGTTGATAGGTAAAGTGAAAGCCACGCACACTGTCTGACCGAATTTGCTACTTTGCTGAAGCAGTAGACGCGTGTTCTGGAGCAGTCCTCTACCGTACACATCGTCTCTGTGCACGATTCCTACCATGGTCCAGTTGAAGTACTGCACGAGGTGTACGACTGCCTTGGCCTGGTAGCTGTCAGGAGCTACTTGACGGAACACGTTGGGGTAGAGCGTCTTGTCCGACAGAGCATCGCTGCTGCACTCGTTTCCGACCTGCGGCATGGAGTAGAGAGACAGCTGACGGGACACCAGCTGCGTCTCGCTGCTACGCCAGCCCGACACGACGGCATGAACGAAGTAGAACTTTTCTCCGAGGCTGGACACTACCTGGTCGCAGAATCCGGCAGCCGCATCAAGGCCGGTCGGGTGTGTCCATGCGGCCTTATCCGCTTCAGCATGTCCACCAGACGACGGTCCAGGTAGCACGGATCAAGATGGAGCAGACCGAGGCGGAGATTGCGACTGGTCCATTTCGCATTGATGAGTTTAGCAGCGTAGTGCGGTGCCAGATTGCGCAGAAAAATTTGTTCGCTTATCATTGAATTGTGAGTGTCACAGTATTTATTCACACTTTGCAGAACGGCTAAGTTGATGAGGCCGTTCGGGACGCATAGCACCTGTCCAGGGTGGTACTCTACATTCTGGCTGTAACTGTGTGCAAAAGATAAAGCGCAACAACTGTGGTTGCTGAGAGGGCCATCGTTGCTAAAAATTTGCTAGTTTTTTTCCGTTAAGACAGAAGAAAGAGGCAGTCCGTTTTGGCAGTTTAATTTTATGTTGAGCCCGAGACTGCCAGCAATTGGCTGCTGGCCAACCCGTGGGCGCCTTTCATCGGTTCAATTTTTATAGGCTCCTATTGTGCGACTCTGATGGAGATGGTTTCTGTCGTGGAACCGGATAGAGCTGGCTGACGAAGGTTTTTAGCTGAGTGATGTATGCGATCTTGGCTTTTACCAGAGTGTCAAACAGTCTAAGAGGAAATATAATTTACTAGCGTATGCAACCCAATAGGTAGCTATAAATTTGTCTCTTCGTTTGCGGATACAGGGCCATAAGGTCTAACGCAAACACTCAACTCATGATCCTTCCGATCTCTCTCGGCCTCATCAACCACTCATCAGTCTCTGCGACAGTTAACCAGGTCCAACCAGCTACAGGTGAGAGCTCGCCAAAAGTAAACAGCCCTGTCCATTGTTCAAGTTTGGCCAGATAAAACAGAGGAAGAGAGCGAAAAAGATCTTTTAGCCTAAAACAGGAAAATTTAGTGAGCCAGCAAATATCGTATCAGCATGGCATTCCCCCTATTGGGCCTGAGCTCTAGCAGGCCGGTCATCAGGCCCTTTGCGCATGATGCAGCAGATTCGGACAATGAAGAGCAAAGGCTGGATGAATGCTCCTCTCAGTCATTGCTTCACCGGTGTCATTTGCTATGTCCCATTTAGAATAGAGCTTGGCCGAATGATTTTTGCTAGCCAAGTTTGCAGCTCATTGCGGGTGATTCTGAGTATTACTTGGGATTAACTTGGATGTAAAAAGTCTGATATATGCCAACACTGATGACTTTGCGGCACCCAAAACAAAGCAACTCGAAAACCTACAAAATGGTTTAATACAAACGACCAAATGCTTGTTCCTGTCTTAGCGGGTGTAGCTCGTACTCAAAGTTTTACTTTTACCTGTTTTAATTAGTTTAAAAAGTTACTCGAGACAATTGTGTCGCTTAGGCCACTCTATTGTGGGATCGTTTCGTGGTGTGGCAGTTCGGTCCTGTAACAGTTTTTTATATGACAGCTTGGTCATGTAACCTTCTTTCGTGTGACATTTCGGTCATAACCCTTTTGTCGTGTGGCAATTTGGTCATGTACTCGTATATCACCAAAACTGCATCAGTCAGCGATATTTGAAAACTACACAATAACAAGAGAGTTTGAAAACTTATTGGTGAGAAAATATTTTGAACGCCTGTATGCAAGTTTCATGTGAACACTTAGCTAGATCAGAGCCGTGCGGCATTAGGCAGCTCCACCAGTATCGCAGCAGTACTGCTGTCGCAGATCTTGGGTGTTGATGTCAGCAGTTTTCGTGTGAGCTTGACGCTCTAAGTGCAAGCCAACTTCATCAGGCTGAATTTCTCCGTTTTTCGCTTGTGCAAACCATTAGGCTGGCAAGCACAATGAACTTCCGTTTTGCACTGGTCTTGCTGTCCTGAGATGATCTGTTGATTGTCGATGTTCGTGCTGCTGAGATCGTTGATGCTGCTTCTGCTGCTGCTGTTGTTTTTGTTGTTATTGACGGGCCCAGCTGGGTCACCTGGTCATTGGGCCGACGGGGACGGTCTAGCTGCAACATGGCACAGCCAGTCGTCATTGTCCCGCTCGCCTCTGGACAGGGGCCTTGCACCACCGCGTCGCCGCGCAAGTGTGCAGAGGGCATGTCGGCGAGCTTGCCACCAGGTCCACCAGGGTCAACCCCAGCGGAACCGTA
Organism: Macrostomum lignano; assembly: GCA_002269645.1. Classification (NCBI taxonomy): domain Eukaryota; kingdom Metazoa; phylum Platyhelminthes; family Macrostomidae; genus Macrostomum; species Macrostomum lignano. The sequence continues at coordinate 11,278 of NIVC01004468.1, forward strand.
ATACCAGCTTTCGTGTCCGTAGCCAGCGGACCTTCCACGCCACGCCTGACAGTCCAGCACCGGCGGCCAGCCCCGATGGGGTCTAGCCAGTGTCTGGAGCTGCTCAGAGCCCTGCTGGATGTGAGGCTGCTGCTGCTGCTGGTGTAAGCCGAACTAAGTTGGGTGTGCCTTAGACAGAGGCTAGCGTTCGCAACGTTGGCGCCTACTTTTTAACTTTGGTCCCCTCGCTCCAGGCTCACGTTGGGTCCTCTCGTTGCCGTCCAGCCTCGGCCAGGTTACACGACCAGGTGCCCTAGGCCTAGCCTAATTCCGGTTCCTAATCCTAATCCTATCAACATTTTCCTATGGCTCATAAGGCTATTCGTCATTTCGTAGGAAATTTTATTGTTCGCCAAAATACATTGAACAAAAGATCACTACAAGCTCGAATGTTTATTTTAGTTTATTTATTTGTCCGAGATTTCGTCAACCGGGGTAAAAAAGAGTCTGCTACAGCTTCTTGTAAATTGTTCTCTGGATTGTACGAGGCGAGAATTCATATTTACTAGCCTCCCAAGTGAGTCGGGGCAGCAGTTGAAGCTGCGCTGAGTACATTGCACAAGGGGAGAGCGAGGTGCAGCGGAAAGCAAAGAGAGACGCGTCGTCAGAGTTGACGATGCCCCTTGGCGTTTGAAAAGCACGCACCTGCAGTACAATAGCAACCCCCAACCCCGATCTAGCGACCAGTGTACACACGTACACTACAAAGGTTAGAGAGCAGATCAGTGTGCAAGACAACCCTAGCCACGTACACCCGATGGAAGGCGCCGCAGTTACACTTGTCCTCTTTTGAATGCATGACTTTCATACCGCATGTAGCGAGGGTAAAGAAAGCATTAATACATTTGCTAGTGTATTAATGTTTGCACGGTAGACGTTAGGATTGGACCCAGTGTGATACCAACCTCTTGTACTAGAGGTCTCAGGCTCGATTTTCAGGCTCGAGGAGTGACATCGAGGGCCAGCTGGGCATGGAGTGAGTAACGTCTCCATATTACTATATTTTGTTAGTCAAACTGACGTAAAGAAAAGCACGAATTACTTATTGCCATTTCATATTTATTTGTAACTCTCCGTTCGGCCCGTAGGATCGAAATCATGAGCGAGATTTTCTACCAGCAACGCGGACCCAAATTCCTCCAGAGCAATTTTGATGGTGCTTCATTCACTACGAGGAAAATAGGGCAAAGCCAGGCGGCCCAACCCACCACTGGATAAGTGCCTCAGTGAGTGGTCGCCATCCAAAGCCGCATAAATCAGCTGTTCAAAGCAGACGACGGTCACTAACTACATGCGATCTCCGCTTTCTTCAGAACCGCATCGGTATTCAGCAAGGCGCGCGCCAGTCTGTCAATAGGCTTTCAAGCTTTATTCACCATAATGCACTTTTTCTCAGTTGACTTCTTGAAGACACTGTCCGTGAAGACGCCAATAAGTCATCAAGATTCATGAATAAAGTCATTTTTCAACGCAATACTGATGCATAAAAATTGAGCCATAAAATCATTATTGATTCAATGTGCATTATGTTGAGCCGTGAGCCGAGCTACTCGTGTCAAAAGTTTATTACACTTAAATGAGAATAAAATACACATTTCCACATGCAACCAGATAAACAACTGTAGGACGGTACGAGTACATCTGACGTACTCGCCACTAGCTGGTTTCGCGGGCAAAAGCACTCTGACTGTCCAAAGTTCTACTGGGCACCAATAGCTGCGACCAGCTGATGGAGTTGGCCAGCCGCGGCGACCGGGCGTCACGTTGACCCGCTGGCGAAGGAGATGATGGAGCAGGGCGTGAAGCCTACATCGGAACACCCTTCCCGTGGAGTGGCGTCGCGGGGCGACCCGCTCCAATTGTTCCGGATCCACTCACACTTGTGAGAAGATAGCGCAATCACCAGAGACTCGGTCTACCGCTTCGGCCTAGATCTGAATGATAAATGTGCAGTGTGCGAGGAAACCCGATAGCGCTGTTCACCTCCTCATCGACTGCCCGGATTATCAACCGGCTCGTAGTCAGGTCTGGGGAGGTGGCTGCATCGACATAGACGACATCTTCAGAGACGCGAGCCTCATCTGCCGCTACCTTCGCAATGTGGGCCGCACGGACCCGCCCATTGACGATCTTGGCGGACGGACAGCCCCTGCCCCCTTGCCCGCGGGCGAGGACAGGCGGGAGTGAAGAGAGAAAGAGAGAGCAGGGTTTGAACTCAGAGTATCGGATGATTCCAGGCGAGATTCGGATCTTCCCATTTGGCAAGGCGTCAGATGGGGCCTGTAAGTTGGCTGGCAATTTACACCAGCTTTGCGCTTGATGTTGACCTTACAATCTGATCACGGATGCGAACAGTTCCATCAGGCGCTGTCAGCCGAGAATACTGCCCTGGGTCGGCTATGAGGTGCCTCTGGTGACCTCACTCTGCAAAACACACGAGTCCCCCGAGTTTACTTAGGTGGAAACTTTCTTGGACCAAGAAATTATGCCTGCCGCGTGAGTTCGTCAACCATTGCAACAGCTCATGTGAAAAGAAATGGGCTCAGTGCTGAGCGCTTCTCATCGCTGTCTTGACAGAAAACAGTTTTAATCAGCAAATTTTAAAACGAGTCAAATACATATTTAGCAAATATGAACGGATGCTAAGCTGTACAGTAGCTACAGCTGATTTCACGTTGATTTGGATTGCTTAGGCTCATCTGAAACTATCAGCCAAACTGCGAACTTCCAAAATCTTTTGATTCAGCACGTACGCTCGTATTTTAGATTTTTTCTTACTCATTACAGCAGTTTTTGCGCTTTCAGTTTCTCTCCAACAGCCACACTGGCTGCCTGAGAACCCTGCAAGCTTCATCTAATGACGATATGGGATTTAGCTGACCCTGATCACAGAATATACACAGAATAGCGATTCGGCAGTTCTCTATGAAAGCGAAAATAAATGCACTTGCACTACTAACGTTGTGAAGCTGATAAGTAGTTGCGATTTTTTTAACGCGAAGTTGAATGTAAAAGTCGAGCTCAAGATAGCCTTTGAAAGCTTTGAGTCGTCGTTTTGACGCTGCAGATGAATGCTGCGCTATCATTGTAATTAATTTGTTCATAATGGTGCGTGCGCAAAGTCATGAGCAGTAGTAACAACTGTTATAACCTCATTGCCATATATATGTAAGCTAAAAAATAAAAGTAACAAACATATAACAACAGGTTAAGTTTTAGCCCTGCACGCAAGGCAGGAAATACCAGGCGCAACAGAAATTGCAAATCTCATGCAATCACACTCATCCGCTTGAACTTCCTGATTGCTCACTGCAAAATGCTCGCCCATGCTTTCTCTCCTGAGCCAATCCTGCGCCCATTGCAGCAATGGTGTAAGCGCAGCTTCGAAAACAGCCTTGCAATGCCCATCACGCATCTCTCTGAGTGCTCTGCAGTGCAATGAGTCGCAATATATGGCCTGATGCCAATAATTTGCTGATTCTGTGTGACACACCAGCATGCATGAACTTTGGCACTTCCAGCAATTTGAATTAGCGTTCCATCTCAGTGACAGCTCTGATTGTAGAGTGTTCTACCTCCCTCAAAAAGTGATAAAATTGTTAACGTACTACTTACATAGTAGTAAGACAAGTAGCATGTATAAGAATAAGCGTTGAATCACATATATATTTTAATCAACCAATCAGAAGAGCGAAAAATCAGACATATTATTTTTAGCAACCAACCAATCACGTGTGACCTATATTTGTCAGTTCAAACCCCACCTACGATTCATCATTCGGCTTGCACCCGGATGAACCAATCAAAGATATCTAAAAATAGCTCAGCTACGGTAACAATCATGCGCGCTTACACTAGACTAGTTGCTTAACTTTCTACCCTGTCATTCTTGACAGCAACCAAAGCGTGACCCTTTGACATTTACGAAAAAGGTGATGGACGACCTCGAGAGAGGTCCATTTGCCTATAAATACAAGTGGTCCGAAGCGGACCCGGAGCCATAGGACGAGACGAGAGGAGAAGCTCCGAAGAGGAAGCCTTAGGAGGACTTCCTGATCACCAAGTCAATCGAGACTCGGTCGAGTTGTTGCGGTAAGTAAGCCTTGCTCATTTGCGCCCGTGGTTTGAGTCGACTCACTCAAACTGAGTGATAGTGTTAGAGTCTGTTGAGACTCTTGAGTCCATCTGAGACTCCATTGATTGTTAGTCAGAAGGACTACCCTAAAAGATCTTAGAGGATCTATTAGAGATTACCGGAGCAATACCTAGAGTGCATTGAGGCACTACTAGAAGGAGAAGGCTTAAGTGAAACCGCAGATCGGCGCAGGGTACCCATTGTTGACACGAGGCCTCTGATTGGTCCTGACTGCAGATACCGGCCGGAAACAAATTCATCGGAAGTAAAAGAAGATACAGGACCAGATCAACCGATTCTAGACGTCTACACTTCCTGAAGGACAGGAACGCAACAGATTGCAACAGAACTACAAGGAGATCTCTCAAATCGGACTCAAGGTAACAGATACCTTCATTTGATAACTGGGTTGCCTAGCAAAGTAGCTAGAAGTAATTGTTCCTTGATTACTGAGAAAGTCTTGGTAGTAAGGAACACATCATGATAACTGCTCGGCTTGGAATGGCTAAGCTGTCATCGCACTTGCACTTCAGTCGCAGGAAGCGTGTCCGATCAAATTGCTCCTTCAGTTCTTGCTGGCACACCTCACACTTGCACTTGGTTTCAAAGAAGCGGAACAGCAACCAACCGCCGACATATGCGCACTTCTCGTGATCTAAGTCATCCGATGTAGCAAAGAGCTCATCACCTGCTTCTGTGAGATCTGAGTCACAAGTGTTGCTCTGAATGGTGGACTGGATCTGGAGCTTCTTGGCTCACTGCAGCCTTGGATGCTCTCTGGCTGCTGGAAACCGGTGAAATTAGTGCCCGGCGGACACTTGTCGGCGTAGTTGAGGCATCCGTACGCAGCGCACTGAAGCCTCGAAGCAGACGCAGGCATGCAAAACAGTATCACAATAAGCTGCGTATTCAAACTCTAGCAGATATGCCTTCGGTATTAGCACTTTTGAAGCCAAACCTAGCTTCAGCAGCACTAGCTTGTGCCATTAAGAATGCAATACAACAAATGCAGTCTAGCGCGATCAAAAATGCATTTGACCTGCATGCTTTCATGCCACAAGCTCGTGCTAGAAAGCCCAAGGCATGCTGTCTATGGCACTAACTTAGAGCGCAGAGGCAGCAGAAGCCAGGGCCAGCCTTAAGGTAGTTTCTAAAAATAGAACAGTTTAGAAGGGGGCGATGCATTGGTTCATCCATAGATAGATGCTTTATGGCAGTATCTGTGGTTCTATCAAGCCTTTCTATATTCTGTGGGACAAACCCGCAATAAATGGCAAAGAATTGGTAAAGTGCCATTCAGCCTACTTAGTCTTTTTCACAACAAAGTAGCCAGAATAGAATATCATTCTTGTGCAAGAAATTTTCTGAAAATGCGGGATTCGCCATTCTGTGTGTATTCTGTGACCCTGATTGTGCCGCAGGCGAGATAAGTCAGCAAGGTGAATCGACAAACATTTGCTTGAATGCCTGTATAAATCTGAGCAGACTGTTAACTGACTCCGTGACCTGTTGTGTTCTGCTTGAGTAAATCCAACATACTCATTTTTAACCTCTGGCATGCTTTCTGCTGTTGGCTGTCAGCTATTATGCACTAATGTAAAGAAAATGATTTTACGCTCGTAAACTTTATAATCATATTTATATAAATAAAGAAAAAATTATAAAGCTTTTACTGCAATCAGGTCTTCCTGGCTAGTCACCCGGTCTTCCTGTCATCGATTCTTCCAGTCGTACGGTTCTCCAGTCTTTTGATCTTCCTTCTGGTCTTCCAGTCTCCCGTTCTTCCAGTCTTCCATCTTCCAGTCTTCCGCTCTTCCAAGTCGCGGTGCAGGTATTGCAATTAAAGCGGATCTGTCCAGCTCTGATAAATTTGTTCAAGAGCAAAGGCGTCGCAATGCTATGACAATTATTAAGTTTTTAAGCTTCCTAGTGAAGTTAAAAAAGTGTAGACGACGAAACTCTTTAAACTAAATCATAGGAAACTGTGACTTTGTGTGCAGGTTTAAAAATTACACAAGGCTAAAGTGTAGCGTCGGTTGAACAACTTTGAATAACTCAGAATAAGTTTGCATGCTGGATAAAATATCACAATTAGGGGCGTTTAACCAAACAGCATACACTTCAGAATTCAAAAAAATCGATTAAACGAAAAACACGCTATTGTGCATACCAAACGAAATCAATGCTCAAAACTCTGCATTTAGTTGCAATGAGTCAAAGGTCCCTAGTCACTAAGAGTCACTAAGACCTTGATGCCATAACGGTAGTAGCAGGGTTATTGGTGTAGAACTGGATGTTGTTCTCTGCCTCGGGCCTCGCGTACACTGCGTACAGCTTCGGAGCGAACAGGATCGACAGCAGCAGCGCGTGCGTGAGGCTGGACGAGAACGCAAGCAGCAACATTGCGGTAGTCAGAGAGCTGGCCGAAAGAGCGGACGGAACGAACGCCGACCACAAGAAGAGGCCGGACACTCCGCAAGCCAGGATGCACTTGGTGTCGTGAAAGTTGTCCGGAAGCGATCGGGTCTTCAGCGACAGGCCGCACGTGACAGTCAGGATCAGCAGGTTGCAGCACAGCGGAGCCCAGAACGCCGTGGTCGCGATCGCGCAGTTCTTCTCCACGACTGGTCGGACCGAAGGATCGGTCACAAGCTGTTTGAGCTCCGAGCTCAGTGGTCGGAACACGGTCACTCCACTAAGCAGCAGGCACTGCAATGCCCGCATGGATGGGTTCTAATCTCATTTGCTGGTGCGTGTCATATGCTCGTAGCTACACATTTGTCCTACAGCATGTCCTGCGTTTGTCCTACAGCATGTCCTGCATTTGTCCTACAGCATGTCCTGAATTTGTCCTACAGAATATCCTGCATTTGTCTTTAAAGCATGTCCTGAATTTGTCCAACAGCATGTCCTGAATTTGTCTTTAAAGCATGTCCTGAATTTGTCCTACAGCATCTCATGCATTTGTCCTACAGAATTTCCTCACCATTCCGAAAATGACTGCGGCCAGCATCATCAGCATCGGCTTCTGTCGCGCGAGCCAAGGTACCGGACGACCCACTCTCGATGCAGAGAAGATCAGATGGACGCGAAGGGTCTTCACCAACTGACTCGCGTAGCAAGCAGTCAGGCTGAGCTGGAATGCGCAGTTCAAAGCATTGCACATTACGTGCGAGCTGTCTACAACGAACAGACCGAGACACGCTAGACCGAGAAGGTTCCCACACATGCACGTGACGGACAAGTGTATCGACGAGGCCTTGATGAGCTTGTGGTGTCGACGGTTGATGAACAGAGCGAGCACGACGACCAGGAAGATCGTGAGTAGAGCGAGACATGCCAGCAGCACAGGAAACTGCAGTCCGTCTCTCCACGCGTACACCGGTATCGACTCGCAGCTCAGCCGGTCTTGACTGGGCCAGTGAAACTCCGAACACGACAGACACGACTTGCCATCATCGGACACGATCTCCTGCTTGAAGCACGGCTTGCACGTAAAGCAGCAAGCATCTGTCTCCAACTTGATCTCGCCAGCACTGCACGGAGCACTGCAGAATGACTTTGGCAGTTCCGACTGAGCTGCATGCTGATCGAGCTCGAGTTCTGCCACCATCGAATAGGTGTGAGGTCGCTCAACGTAAGACCGGCTGACTCCGTCCACGTTCCGACCTTCACCAGCTGACCGTCTGGCTGCTCCTGACGAATCTCGTAGGCCGGCGATCCGTCACCGTTCAAGTCGAAGCTCACGTTTCCGGTTCGCATGAAAGGGAAGCTGGAGTTCGCAAGCAGCTTCATCACCTTCGGGCCTGTGACACATGCACTCACAGCCGTAACATTCGGCCACTTTGTCGCGCAATCGACCAGAGCGACGCTCTCGATACACGAGACCAGAATGTTGATTGAGTCCAGAAGTCTTGCGACAGGAGCCACCTCAGAGTCGATTGATAGACTCGACTTTGAGCCGACTCTGCAACTGCCGTCAGAGCAGCACAATGCAGCGCTATCCAATGTGCAGTTGAACAGAAGTCGGAGCAGTTGTTCGCCGAACGGATAGCCGAGGACCTCAGATCCGTTCAGCGAGTGGTAGAAGTGGATGAGGTCGGGCGTGGCGAACTTTGTAAACGAGGTATAGATGGCACCCGTGGTGAAATGTTTGTAGGCAACGGAATTCGCATCCGTTGTGATGATAACTCCTTTTCTGCCACTTATCGCTTGGAGTAAGAATTCTGGAATGCTACTAAAGGTATCGAATACAAGAAAGCCACGCAGGTAGGGGTACTGACTCATCTGGGTGTCGACATCCTCCTTTGTCAAAAACATGTTGATAGGTAAAGTGAAAGCCACGCACACTGTCTGACCGAATTTGCTACTTTGCTGAAGCAGTAGACGCGTGTTCTGGAGCAGTCCTCTACCGTACACATCGTCTCTGTGCACGATTCCTACCATGGTCCAGTTGAAGTACTGCACGAGGTCTACGACTGCCTTGGCCTGGTAGCTGTCGGGAGCTACTTGACGGAATACGTTGGGGTAGAGCGTCTTGTCCGACAGAGCATCGCTGCTGCACTCGTTTCCGACCTGCGGCATGGAGTAGAGAGACAGCTGACGGGACACCAGCTGCGTCTCGCTGCTACGCCAGCCCGACACGACGGCATGAACGAAGTAGAACTTTTCTCCGAGGCTGGACACTACCTGGTCGCAGAATCCGGCAGCCGCATCAAGGCCGGTCGGGTGTGTCCATGCCGGCCTAATCCGCTTCAGCATGTCCACCAGACGACGGTCCAGGTAGCACGGATCAAGATGGAGCAGACCGAGGCGGAGATTGCGACTGATCCATTTTGCATTGATGTGTTTAGCAGCGTAGTGCGGTGCCAGATTGCGTAGAAAGATAGATTCTGTGAGCTTCGCTCCAGGTGTGTCGCAGTAGAACTGTGTGCTCTCTAATACGGCTAAATTAATTATTCCGCTTGCGATGCACAGTTGCTGTCCGGGAAGGTACGTGACAGTTTGAGATGCAAGTCCAAGAACTAGAGTATAAGCAATTGCAGCTGCTGTCAGTGAAGTCATACTTACTGTCTCTGCTACGAAGGGCGGATACTTAGCAGGATTTTTCTTATGACTTAAGTATCAAATCGGGAAGCCACGCCCATGCCCTCGGCAACCAATGAAGCGTGAGGCCTTAATCAGTGCAATCGATTGGCAACGTTTGGTTTCAATTTCTTCCGTCGTGCAAGCTCGATCTGCACAAGGAATTTCAGAGCAATTAAAATTTAAACTCATGGATTTTCGAATAAAAGCCTTTAAGACTAGATTGATCGCAGCAGAGTATATTGATCGATGAGAATTATTGACTGTGCTCTCAAAACTCAATTTGTTTCTGCTTCATGCACGAGCTCGCATTATTGCAAGAAGTGAAATCGAGGAGCATCAAAAGAAGGAAATCGTTGGTAAATCTTTTAAAAACGTTTTTTGTTACATTTTTAAAACCCACAGGGATCAGCTTTTCAGCTACCTTTGATAAACGAAAAGAGTTGATAATTTTTCTCGTATTTTTTCTAGTCAGTCAATGTTTACGAAATCGATTCAGTGAGTTAAACCGACATATTCACAGGCCATTTGCTGTTGTCAACCCGAGGTTCTCGAGTCAATGACATTTAAGAAATCATTGACTGTCGCTCAGCTCAGCTCAAGGTGACAAGGTGATAAGATAACACGATTGGCTCTGTCACTCTGACACGCAACTGATAACGACTGATTTCAACGTAAAATGCACCGCTATTGTTCTCACTTGGGAGTTCATGGTTGACAATATTTTGTTGAACCCTTTTTAATATGAGACGCTATGCCAGCCTTTAAGTACACGCTCTTCAGACAGTTCACGCATTCCACGATGCAATAATAATAATAATAAATAATTGGTTACACCTGCTCCAAAGGGCAGATGTGCAACCGACAGCTCAGCCGCAGCTGAAGGCTGCTTACGGCTGTTCAGTTTAGGAATTGGGGGTCGCCACACACACCCTAAACTACCCCAGCGAGTTCTGGTGCCCATTTTACAGCTGGGTGAACTGAAGCAATACAGAGTTCAGCGTCTTGCTCAAGGACACAAATTTTTCCGAGTGGGTCGAGAATCGAACCCCCGACCTTTCAGTCGTGAGTCCAACGCTCCAAAAACTAGACTAAAACCCCTCACTAGGCTACAACCCCGATGTAACTGTAGAAATTTTTTGTGAACATGCGCTTGGGCTAAATTAACAAACAATTAAAATTAAGACTCCCAGTTCTCATCGACTATTTGAATACGGTTTAGCTTTGAATTTTATAGAACAAAAAATTGTTATTAATTGTAATTTATACTTAATTTTTGCTTTTTCGACCACTAATTTCACTCTCTCTGACTAGAGGCTGTGGAGATATCAGGAGCTTCCTTCGCCAGGCAGTATAGCCCAGGGTTTTACCGAGAGCTGCATGATTTTATCACGACTCTACAAGCTGACTAAATCCATGTTGTAACAGCTGATTCAATTTTCGAGTTCACACGAGAAGAAAATGTAGCTGGCGTGGCTTGTACACGTATGCTGGGGTCGAATTTTAGGGAATTTTATACAGGATAATCTACTGTAAAATTGGGAGTTGCCCTCAAAGATGTCAAGAGGCAGACGGACATAAAAGAAGGGGGTTCCGAACGGGTGACTACTGACAGACGGGTGAAGGACAGCGTCTGCAACCTTTGACCGCCAAGCAGGAAATATCGAGTGCCTTCCTTGAACCTCGAGAGCCAATTCAATCAATTTTAGCGTTGAGACAGTTTCAGTGGCTTTGTCGCCAAATTGAGACATTGAGAGTAACTATTCATTCCAAGATGACTGAGCAGATATCAGCAAGTACAAGATAATTTTTCAATGCAATCGATTAGTCTGATGGAGCCATCAACTCTTAAAATCTATAAAGATATCTTCCTGGCAACGACAAACATTATCATTATTTCTTTGCGTGTCAATGTCTTTTTGACCATGCGCCTAATTTACTTCAGTACCTCCTCAAGCTCTGAAGTTTGAGCCCTTTTCTTGGGGACGATAGATTTTGATAACTCCATTGCCCTACTTAATTACTTAACTCGTAGGTACTACTTAATTACTACTGACGAAGGGCACAGGCACCAATCGCAACCCCAAGCTAACACAGAATTAAAGACGCTAGCCTCGGGCTGCGCCCACCCGGCGTCTGTAATCTTCATCCGGCCGGTGTCCCGGACGAATGCGCACAGGTCACGGATCCGGTCCAGGCTGTCCAGGGTGGTCAGCTCGTCCAGCCTTAGCGGGCATTCGAGATGGTGTCTCCGCGCTTCGTTGAAGTGCGGGCAGAAGGTGACGTGGTGCGCGGCAGTTCTGGGTTAAATGGGAGAGCAGTTTTTTCTCTTTTCTTAAATATGTCTCTGGAAGAAGCCAAGGTCAGTGATGGCCATGGACATCTTCCTGAGGTCAGTTTACTCTAGGAGATTAGGTGTTTATGGCAGGCATTGCCGTTCGTGTTTGCCATTATTCCGAGCAGTGCAGCTGGTGTTGATGTCCTAAAAATTTGTGAGTGGCGCAGTTGACGGATGATTTCGGGGCAGGCAGCTTGATCGACGGGTGCGCTCTACCCGGGATGCTGCCTCGTTTGGCGAGTTGATCCAACAGCTCACTGCCAAGGATGTTGTTGTGGCCTGGTTTCCAGAGCACGTTGATCTTTTTAAGGATCGCTAGCTTTAGCTTTGTACAGCTGCTTTTAACATTGATTTATGGCCATGACTTCGGATTGAAAAACCGAGATGAAGGCTCTCTTGCAGGATCGCCTCACCCTTATGGAAAACGGCGATGCCCGCACCGGCCATGCTATCGCACAGGATCCGTCAGTGAATCAGTGGGTGCCCTGACTTCTCCCGGTTAACGCCCACATCCAGTGGGTGGCTACCTCGCGGTGGGATGGTGTACCTGAGTCTTTTCCTGGGATGAGCGAGGGGTTTACAGACCCACCTACAGTACGTACAGGTTGAGGTGGATGTGTTGAAGATCGCAACGGATATAATCCAGGTGGGGAATAAGCGTCCTCTCAGGGATAAAGCCGAGGGGAGTTAGAGAGTTAGTAATGGCTTTATCACAGATTAAGCGCGTGGCACCTCTTATCGCCTCAGCTCGGATAACCAGGTGCAGCGGAATTGTTACGTTTGTGGAAGAATTTGAAGACGAAGACTTAGGAAGATTTGAATTGTAGTATTTTATTTGCTGCAGCGGCTCGTAGCGCTTGTATTCCTTTTAATAAAGAAGCTATCGAATCTTAAAACAAAAGAAAGATACAGTTGCATTGAGTCCCTAGGAACCATACCGGTAGACTAATAAATAAGCTTAGAAATATAAAGAAGATGTCAGCAGATCAAATATGCAACAGGAGGCATGTTGAGGATGGTGTTGAGCCCCTCGTATGGGGTAGATGAGTTCGCATGATGGCTCCGCGAGAGTGCATCCCTAGATTTTGTTTCCATGACTAGGGAGATGCCCCTAGCATTGATGGTAAGGTTCCACATGCTCCACTTCCGCTTCGTGGTGAAGATAATGGCCACAGTCGTGGCGGTGCTAATATAGCTTTTTGCAAGCCATTTGATACTACGAGCAAGCAATTTAATAATCAGTGGCTCAAAGATGCCGAGCTGCTCATTGTCCTAGAGGAAGTCGTCCATGTGGGTGACGGTGCCTTCCATCTGGGCGTCAGTCAGTGTCCCGCTGGCCGCGCGTACACAAATCTTATCTAGAGGCTCAGCCGCGACCTTGGCGTAAGAGCTGGCCGTCTCTCTACCCACGGAGCGCTTCGGATCCAGAGGGGCAATGATACGGTCTTCCAGCTTCTGGGCAGTGCTGGGGGCCGTGCTGGCCGCGCCATCGCGCTGCGTGATGGCATCGCCACCTAGGTCTCCACTGGTGGGAATAGAAGTTTCCCTGCTTGGGGTAGCATCCGCGCGAGGTACGTGGAGAGAATAGCCTCCTAGTTGGAGGTTTGGTGGATTTTTGAACCCCCCTCCCGACCGCAGGAGCATGTAATTCAAAATCCACAAAAATGGCTGAAATGGGGAAGAGAAGATTGTTAGAAATTAATAAAAAACAGTTCGGCGCCTGGATATACCCCCAGTCAGCCAGAGGCTAACACCTGCGAACTCCGACGAACTCCGACGAACAGAAGGAAGGCTTTGGGTCACCGTCTTTAACCAGGGTTTCCTTCCTGACCAAGCTCCGGAAGGCGCCTGGTCCACACTCTACAAGATGAGGGGCGGGTCGGGTGCAGGGTCGGGTTCACAATGCCAGGTCGGGTTGACTGTCAGCACTGCTTCCCCTCTTCCACAGGTCCGGCACTTGTGAACCCTTTCACTATTCACCTTGCAGCCTACCCCAAGAATAGGCAGCGGGGGGGACCCCGTCGCCCACCAGTAGAGCGAAAGGAAGGCGAGCTCGCCTTCGGAAAAGGCGAAAAGCTGGCAGATGTTACAGAGTCCCTCAATTTGCAGGCGCCCTTAGCTCTCTTCATTACCCTAAGAGGTACTTTTGTACTTTGAAGTTGGATTCACAAAGGAAGATTTATCTCGTTCTTCTCTGTGTTAAAACTCGCCATAACTTTCGGCTTAAAATACGCAGAAAACCGTTGCTCAAACGTATTTTGCTTAAGGAATAGCATGAAACATTGTACGGGCTAATATGGTAGCTCCTAGTTTTGATCCATCATAAACATCGCAATTTGATCCTATTCGGAGTGTCATATATGTGAGATTATGGCTTAACAACTTCAACTAACAACCCATCTTGTCGTGAATGTGGATGCATTGACCTACTCGTAGTACTCGTAGATTTGAAATGCATCTTTAATCGCAAATACACATGGGAATTGCGACAGCTTAGCTCCTGGTTTAAATCCTGCAGCGCCCATGACGATCAATTTCAAGCTTTTCCTGCTCGTCGAGGTTTTATCACAGGCTTGAGTAGTTTAAGCTTAACTAACTCAAATTTCTGGGCGCAACTGATAGATTTCTTGCTGCTTCACTTCATACGTGTATCAAGAAATTCAATCTGATAAATGGCTTGCAATAAGCAACCGTTAAAAGGTGGCGCTACGAGCGCTCACCACTGCACATTGCACAAGCATGGACTATACTGAGGGAAGGACAATGTCAATATTTTAATAACTCATTCAGTGGTTATTCTCTCTCCCTTTAGTCGCTATTCTCGCTAAATTTCTGTCAACTTTTAATGTCAATTGTGCAAAAATGTGTTCGCAATACACATAGGAGATCGACTTAATCACGGAAATGCTGCTCAGGAACACCACCTTGAGACAGTGATAGGCCGAAAGGGCTGATTGGATCTTCGGATGGTAAGATATTCTACGTTCATAAGTTATAAATCTCATATTGAAACATCAAGAATATTTCCTGCAATATCTGCTGCAGCAATTAACTTTTTTACTACATGTCTCTACCGAAGATTGCAGTGACGTGACACCACATAGCAAAATCCAATATCCATCAACTCTCAAACCCGTGATTGCTTAGTAAGGGTGGGGAAAATCTCTGATCGATAAGGTAAAATGTTACAAAGCATGGATTTAATTTTCGGTTTCGTCCAGACCTAACAGATGTGACTATTCAGCTGGAATATCAGAAAGGAACGCTCGATAAATGAGAAATGCAAATTCATCTCTCATCTTTCATCAATTCACTCTACGCAGGGAGTAGACAGTCGAATTGCGCTGAAACTTTGCTCATTCTGCCTGGAATGCTGAGCCAGATCCGATGTTAGTCGCAAATCTATTATTGCAAGCTGAAACTTGTGAACCAGCGCACGCTGTAGGAACAGCGTTCTGACCATTACCGTAATGAAACTGCAGCGAAGCACGCGAATCAATATCCTGATAAAACCGTGCCCACGTTTCAGCTTTATCACAACCCGTTCCCCAATATTCTGGTCAAAAATCTGATTGGGTCAAAAAAGTTTCGACAGTATGAAGCCGGACAGACATCTCTTTAGGCCAAATATAAAAAACTGCACGACTTTACCGAGAAAAATGCATTCTTGACGCCTCGTACAGGCCCGTGAAGCAGTTAACCGTCTTGACAAAACGAGTCGAAAGTCCTACTAACATGGTATCTTGGATAACCAGCCGTATCTTTGTATACACGTTTTTATTGAGCACTCTGGCAGCTCCATCGTCTGAACAGCAACTGCAAAAGCAGCAGCTGAGCTGCCATTCAGGCAGCCTGTTCAGCTTGGCTGTGGTGCAGACCTCCCGATACCAGTGCAACTCGCCAGCGAATGTCCTGACGGAAGTCGAGTTTCTTCGGTCACTAACTCCGATCTATGCATTAAGGTTGACCAACAAGCGTCTTAAAGGCACTCTGCCGTCAACGCTAGCAGCACATCCTGCCATTGGAATGGTGTTTTTGGATACCTGTCTTGACCAGCAGGCCACCGTGAGCCTCGCCAAGCACTTACGACCAGCTGGGCTATCAGGAATTTCCTCCGCAAACCTCTGTAACCTGGTTATACCGCTCCTGGGTGCAAACTTCTACCCGGTGCATGCCGTGGCCGCTGGCTGGTACAGCAGCACCACTCAGCTGGTGTCCACCTTGATTTCTGCGCACAGAATCCCGCAGCTTGCCACAGAGGCTAGCAGCGATGCCCTGTCAGATAAGGTCGAGTTCCCCAATGTCTACCGGCTGGTTCCACCAGACAGCTACCAGGCAAAAGCTGCTGTCGATCTCATTCTACGACTCAATTGGACATACATTGGCATACTGTACCGAGATGATGTGTATGGGCGAGGCTTGTTGCAGAGCACACGTCTGCTTCTGCAGTCGGCTCAGCTCTCTGGAAGTAACAAAAGCGTTTGCATCGCCTTTATGTCAGCCATCAACACTTTCACGCCCGTGTCTGAAGTTTTACAGACGATTCGGGAACGAAAACACCTGAAAGCTTTTTTGATTTATGAACTCTTCGAACATCTACCTGAACCAATTCTTACTGAAGTTTTTAACGAGGGAGGAATTATTGTAACCTCAGACACAAATACAGTGCCCTACAAAAAGTTCACACAAGGTGCTCTCTACATCTCCTTCCCATCATTTTCCACGCCCGACCTCATCCAGTTCTACCACTCGCTGAACGGATCTGAGGTCCTCGGCTATCCGTTCGGCGAACAACTGCTCCGACTTCTCTTCAACTGCACATTGGATAGCGCTGCATTGTGCTGCTCTGACGGCAGTTGTAGAATCGGCTCAAAGTCGAGTCTATCAATCGACTCTGAGGTTGCTCCTGTCGCAAGACTTCTGGACTCAATCAACATTCTGGTCTCGTGTATCGAGCGTATCGCTCTGGTTGATTGCGCGACAAAGTGGCCGAATGTTACGGCTGTGAGTGCATGTGTCACAGGTCCGAAGGTGATGAAGCTGCTTGCGAACTCCAGCTTCCCTTTCTTGAGAACCGGAAACGTGAGCTTCGACTTGAACGGTGACGGATCGCCGGCCTACGAGATTCGTCAGGAGCAGCCAGACGGTCAGCTGGTGAAGGTCGGAACGTGGACGGAGTCAGCCGGTCTTACGTTGAGCGACCTCACACCTATTCGATGGTGGCAGAACTCGAGCTTCGATCGGCATGCAGCTCAGTCGGAACTGCCAAAGTCATTCTGCAGTGCTCCGTGCAGTGCTGGCGAGATCAAGTTGGAGACAGATGCTTGCTGCTTTACGTGCAAGCCGTGCTTCAAACAGGAGATCGTGTCCGATGATGGCAAGTCGTGTCTGTCGTGTTCGGAGTTTCACTGGCCCAGTCAAGACCGGCTGAGCTGCGAGTCGATACCGGTGTACGCGTGGAGAGACGGACTGCAGTTTCCTGTGCTGCTGGCATGTCTCGCTCTACTCACGATCTTCCTGGTCGTCGTGCTCGCTCTGTTCATCAACCGTCGACACCACAAGCTCATCAAGGCCTCGTCGATACACTTGTCCGTCACGTGCATGTGTGGGAACCTTCTCGGTCTAGCGTGTCTCGGTCTGTTCGTTGTAGACAGCTCGCACGTAATGTGCAATGCTTTGAACTGCGCATTCCAGCTCAGCCTGACTGCTTGCTACGCGAGTCAGTTGGTGAAGACCCTTCGCGTCCATCTGATCTTCTCTGCATCGAGAGTGGGTCGTCCGGTACCTTGGCTCGCGCGACAGAAGCCGATGCTGATGATGCTGGCCGCAGTCATTTTCGGAATGGTGAGGAAATTCTGTAGGACAAATGCATGAGATGCTGTAGGACAAATTCAGGACATGCTTTAAAGACAAATGCAGGAAATTCTGTAGGACAAATGTAGGACATACTGTAGGACAAATGCAGGACATGTTGTAGGACAAATGCAGGACATGCTGTAGGAAAATTGCAAGACATACTGTAGGACGAATACAGGACATACTGTAGGACAAATGCAGGACATGTTGTAGGACAAATGCAGGACATGCTGTAGGAAAAATGCAGGACATGCTGTAGGAAAAATGTGTAGCTATGAATATATGACAGGCATCTGAAATGAGATTAGAACCCATCCATGCGGTGCATTTATTTCAGTGCCTGCTGCTTAGTGGAGTGACCGTGTTCCGACCACTGAGCTCGGAGCTCAAACAGCTTGTGACCGATCCTTCGGTCCGACCAGTCGTGGAGAAGAACTGCGCGATCGCGACCACGGCGTTCTGGGCTCCGCTGTGCTGCAACCTGCTGATCCTGACTGTCACGTGCGGCCTGTCGCTGAAGACCCGATCGCTTCCAGACAACTTTCACGACACCAAGTGCATCCTGGCTTGTGGAGTGTCCGGCCTCTTCTTGTGGTCGGCGTTCGTTCCGTCCGCTCTTTCGGCCAGCTCTCTGACTACCGCAATGTTGCTGCTTGCGTTCTCGTCCAGCATCACGCACGCGCTGCTGCTGTCGATCCTGTTCGCTCCGAAGCTGTACGCAGTGTACGCGAGGTCCGAGGCAGAGAACAACATCCAGTTCTACACCAATAACCCTGCAACCATATCTACTACTCCAACTATGCAGTAGGAATTTAATGGTAAAGAATTCTTTGGATATGGATAAAAATATGAATGTAAGGAAGCCGGTTTTTTAATTTGGTATTGCACTGTGCATGCAGAGTCAAGTACTGGTAGCGGAATTGTGTTCTTTTGCTGTTGTGTAATTGACAGTTTAAAAATATCTTTCGCATCCATTGTTTCAGAGTATTAGTGTGTATCAATGCAAGTAATTCGTTACGAGAGTTAAATAGGAACGAAATATTTTAAGATTTCTTCTTGGGTCTTTGAGTTTATTTACCATTAGCTCTTTGAGTCCTACATGTAAAATATGCTCACTTTTGCTCTAAGAGTTCATGTAACATCTGCTCTATGAGTCCCATGTAGCGCATGCTCGACAATGGGTCCTATGTACACGTAACACTTGCTCTACTATGAGTCCCTTGACTTAGCAACAGGGCTGTCCCGGAGGGGGACACTATGAGTCCCATGTATCACTTGCTCTATGAGTCCCATGTAACACTGGCTCTACTATGAGTCCCATGTATCACCTGCTCTATGAATCTTATGTAACCCTTTCTCTATGAGTCCCATGTAACAGATGCTCTATGAGTCTCATGTAGCCCTTTCTCTATGAGTCCTATGTAACACTTGCTCTACTATGAGTCCCACGTAACACTTGCTCTACTATAAGTCCCACGTAACACTTGCTCTACTATGAGTCCCACGTAACACTTGCTCTACTATGAGTCTAATGTAATACTTGCTCTACTATGAGTCCCATGTATCACCTGCTCTATGAATCTTATGTAACCCTTTCTCTATGAGTCCCATGTAACAGATGCTCTATGAGTCTCATGTAGCACTTTCTCTATGAGTCCTATGTAACACTTGCTCTACTATGAGTCCCACGTAACACTTGCTCTACCATGAGTCTCATGTAATACTTGCTCTACTATGAGTCCCATATATCACCTGCTCTATGAGTCCTATGTAACACTTGCTCTACTATGAATCCCATGTAACACTTGCTCCATGAGTCCTATGTAACTATTGCTTTATGAATTATATCTAACACTAGTGTCAAGAGCTATATTTTTTTTGTACCTTGTATTTATGGACTAATTTGTATTTTTAGCATACTACCACGATCTAGTATCTGTAAACATAAAATGTACCGCTTATTGGAAACATAACCTCCACCAAGAACCAAAAAGTGTTGCAAAATACGTGGACAGCTCAGTCTGTTCATTCTAATCCGCTTCAGTCTTCCATAGAAGAGAGTCTAATATCAGATAATGATGGGGCTAACAAGTACAACAATGACTACTGTGACAAGTGAGAAGTCAAATCCAATTCAAGTGAGAAGTGAGAAGTAGAGATGAAGATTCGTAACCGTCAAAAGCTGCCCACAATGACCCGTGCATCAGAGTCGCAGTTCTCCTCCGCTGGACTGTATGCGGGGTTTTCCACGCCTCCATTGCTGGATGTTGTCTGGTCGGTTGGATGGATTGAGGATGGCGGCAGTGGCGCCGGTTGAGGCGGCGATCGCGGCGGCAGCGGCGGTGGCTCCGGCTGTTCGCCGCTCGCTGGCGAAGGTTGCTCCCTCCTGCGAAAGAAACGTCGAGCCCGAGTCGGTAGTGGCATCGGCGGGGGCTCGGTCAGCTCTTCGTAGGCGACCGTGCTGACTCCGCCGCTTGGACTGGCAGGGTTGGGCCTCTCGTACTCGGCATAAACCTCGGTCTTTGTCGTGTCACTCGACACTGCTACAGAGAGGGCAGACAAGTTTGCAGCCATTCGGCGATAGTAAAGAAATACAGCAACGATGGCAATGGCAGCCATGACTGTCAGGCTTGTGACGACAGACGTAGCTATGATGAGTCCAGTATGCGGCGGTTGAGATGGAGGCTGCTGTAGCTGCCGCGCCACTGTTGGTGTCGGTGTCGCCAGCTGACGCAGTGTCGGGCAGACATCCACCTTCGCTAGCAGCTTTTCCTCCAGGCTGGCACAAGCAGCCCCGGAAATGCCAGACGGTAGAACGAACGTCGGCGGTGAGCAGATGCAGACAAACGGGTTCGCCACAAGGCTGAGCTCCTGTAGATCCGGCAGAAGTTCGCTCCCCAGACTGGGTGGCGCTTTTCGCACACAGTTACCGTCTAAGCTGAGGCGTTGCAGCATCCGTAGCGGCCACACAGCCGGCCAAACGATGGAGTCCGTGAGTCCTCTCGCACCTCCGTCATCTTCGCTGCAGTTGAGCACATGAGGATCGGAGCCAAGCTGCAGCTCTTTTAAGTTTGGTAATCGGCGCAGAATCAGTTCCCAGCCTCCGCGTGACTCAGAGTCACCATCAACCACCAGCGTCTTGGCTAGAGTCGGGGCAGTAATCTCTAGCCGTCTAAGACTACCTCCTAGTTGATCAAATGCGGCAGCCTCAATTCTGTAGAGCTGCGTTCGAGTTAGCCGCAGTGATTCCAGGGCCTTTAAATTGTAGAAATCGCTCGCTCTGATTACAGATAGGCCACCGCCAGAGACGTCAAGCTCCTGAAGCATTTCCAAACCAGCAAGCTGGTTCGGTAACGAGTCCAGCTGTCTTAGTCCAGCCATCCGGAGACGGCGCAGACGTCTCAAACCTTCCAGACCGTCGCAGGTGGAGTCGGACAGCCCCGTGCCACTGAGGTCGAGCTCCAGAAGAGTTTCTGCCGCGCCAGTCAGACTGTCTGCGGCCAGGCTCGCCAGACGGGCGTTAGCTGACAAGTCTAGCTGGCGTAGTCCGCTGGCATTGACGAATGCGCCGCGATTCAAGATGCGGATTTGATTGCCGGCCAACAGCAGAATATGCGGCCGGAGCTCCCGGTCTAGCAATGGCGGCAACGACAGATCACAGTTGGTGCAGTCAACCTGTCGGGCGCCGGAAGACTCCTTCAGGCGGCAGCATTGGCGACTGTCTCTAAGGTTTTCGAGTGTCAAGTAGACTGTCACATCAGAGGGTTGCTGCTGCAGTTGCACAGTTGTAGCGCAGGTAACGCAAATGATGAGGATAAGAGCACTGCGATGAAAGTTCGACGACGGCATAGTGAGGGCTGGGCACTTTTTTGGACCCTCTATGTCTCTATTTTTTGCGGCTTGTTGGTCTGCCACTTTCTTTTTTTATTGGGTATCGAATTGCCTTTGCAGTTCGGGTTACCAGCAAAGTGTCACTAGGAGAGAGAAAATCCTTTCTAAATAGCGATGTCCAGCCAAAACAATGCAAATTAATGCTAAACATCCAATGCAAATCGACCCACCCTGAGCCTTGTTTTTACTTTTTGGTTGTGCTCACTGCTTACCCCGAATGCTAATTGATGAAGCCGTTTTCCGTGTTGCTTCCCCTTTCTTCTTCCATCTGCTGCCCTGCTGCAGGAACTGTTCTACAAAGTGTACGTTTACTGGTTGTTCTTTGTTGACACTCATGGCCTCGCAGACTTTACATTCCTAGAAAATACTGTAGTTGAGCCTGGAAAACCGTAAGAAGACAGGAAACACAAGAGGAGACAGAGAACACAGGGAGACGACAGGGAGGGAAGTAGACGAGGCCCCAAAATTATGCATGGTCCTTCTTGTATTAAGTTTTCTGACGATGTGAAATTTCGGTCTTGTAAAGTCAGGTGTCTTTCGGTCTTATGAAAGCGACCCATCATATACTCTGTGTCAGTGCTTGGCAAGAAAAGCAAGCAGGGCTAATTTCTGACTAATTTCTTAAATTAAGTGTTGTATTCTCGCTTCCAGTCCAGTGATGCTATTTCTAGAAGTCCCTGCTAGAGACGTCTCAAAGTTTTTTCAGCCAGTGGCCGGTTGCATGAGAGAGCATGCAGCCAATCAAACCCTGCCAGCACTTCGATTTTTTCAAGCGTCGTGACTCAACAATTTTTATAAAACAATGCGTCCCTCTTTTTTAAACTTACTTCCTTAAGTTTTTATTAACTACTAAATATTTCGTATTCCATAAATATCCTTTTACGTTTCCCTTTGGAACAAAGTTCCGGAGAAAACGACTAAAAACTGTTTCAATTACAACGCTAAAAAAGCAAGAATATGAACGCAAAACTGCTGGCGTATTTCCTCATTTTTGTTCTGATCAGTGACGGCGAACGGGTGGCCGGTTTCGATGTGAACAACATCAATAGCGTCGATGTTGGCAGCGATGGAGTCAGCGTCACCTCGGACAATGGAAATCCGTTCTATTATGACGAGTGCAGCGGCTCGCTAAGCGGCTTGAGTATTCAAACTGGCTGTCACAGACGGTGGAAGCCGCTGTTCTACGTGTGCGCAGTGGTTGGCGGAATTGCGGGACTCTTCCTCGTCACAGGCTGCTGTTGTTGCTGCTGCTGCACCTGCTGCAGATCTAAGTCAGCGACGCCCGTGAGAACCATCAACAATGTGTCTGATGCAGGTTGACTTCGGAGCAGAATTTCTGATCTAGGGGGAGCTGAGGGGTATAAGTGAAAAAGGCAAATGAGTGAGAAAGGTCCAGCTTATCTATCCAGCTTACTCATTGAGGTAGGCTGAGCTCCAATAATTTCACTCGTGCATGCAGCCTAATCTTTCAAAATTCCAGGCAGCAGCCCAACCTCCAGTAGTGGTGATGAGCAGCGTTGCAGCTCCGTCGCAGCCTCATCTGCAGCAGCAGCAGCAGCCACCGCCTCCTCCAAAGTACTGATTTGAACTGTTCTAAAAAAGCACTATTAGGCTATCCTGTGCAGCAGATATTAACGCTAAATTATAGCATGTACTTTAACCTATTTATTTTAAAGCTGCAGATGAACTTTACTGCCGTATCGAAATCGAGTCGCATGCGTCACCGTGGTACTTGAGTGCATGCACATTTGGCACCTCAGTTTATACAACCAAATACTGGACACCCTTCCTCTGGACACAATCTCCTTGGACACCCTTCCTCTGGACACAATCTCCTTGGACACCCTTCCTCTGGACACAATCTCCTTGGACACCCTTCCTCTGGACACAATCTCCTTGGACACCCTTCCTCTGGACACAATCTCCTTGGACACCCTTCCTCTGGACACAATCTCCTTGGACACCCTTCCTCTGGACACAATCTCCTTGGACACCCTTCCTCTGGACACAATCTCCTTGGACACCCTTCCTCTAGACACAATCTCCTTGGACACCCTTCCTCTGGACACAATCTCCTTGGACACCCTTCCTCTGGACACAATCTCCTTGGACACCCTTCCTCTAGACACAATCTCCTTGGACACCCTTCCTCTGGACACAATCTCCTTGGACACCCTTCCTCTGGACACAATCTCCTTGGACACCCTTCCTCTGGACACAATCTCCTTGGACACCCTTCCTCTGGACACAATCTCCTTGGACACCCTTCCTCTGGACACAATCTCCTTGGACACCCTTCCTCTGGACACAATCTCCTTGGACACCCTTCCTCTGGACACAATCTCCTTGGACACCCTTCCTCTGGACACAATCTCCTTGGACACCCATCTTCCCTTTTCCGCCTTCTTTTGATTCCTGTGGTGGAAGTAGCTGGCACGATGTACGAGTATACCGAATCGCGATTTGCTAATGACTCTTTCTTCATTGAAAATCTTGAATGCTTTTCCTAGACAGAAAGCATACAAGTAACAGCCAATTTCATATTATCAGTTGTCAATTAGTTTCAAGGGCAAGGGCATGTATAATTATTGCTTATTAACAATCAGGAAAATGCAAAAACACTGCATGAGGTAATCGCTATAGTTGCCTTAGTAAAGTAGAGGTGAGATTCTGTCTGAGTTCACCCTTTCTCGTTCTGACGACTTTGAACAACTAACAGACTCCATACGGCGTGAATGCTTAGTGGAATCCGTTGGGTAGAAAAGAAAACTTTAGGCGAAATAGTGCGGTGCATATTTGAGGCTCAGTCCCAGTGAAACAAGCAGAGCCATTTCCAGGAAATTGAGTACGAGCGTACTGCAATACTGCTGAGTACTGGATTTCTATTTCGCGATTTTTACAATGCCGTTGTATTCTAGTGCCACGCGCGTTGCAATACTAAATATTAAATATATCCGCGATATATGCTTCGTATATTCTAAATACAGTAACTTAAATGCCCTGCAGGTTTTAAAACATTCTTGCTACCGAAATCTTCCATGGCAAAAGCTAAAAATACAAAGCACAGGCAGTCAGACAGTTACAACCTTGCGTACTACCTTTGCTCCCTTTTATAAGATAGAATCAATAATACACCTATAAAGAACCACCGCGCCAGTTCAATTCGGATCCTTATAGATACTTACTGGCAGGTAGACTTTGCGGGACAAAACAATTCACAGTTGACAACACCTATTAGACAATTTACAGCCACACCCATTACGCAATTAACAGCCACACCCATTAGGCAATTTACAGCCACATCCATTACGCAATTTACAGCCACACCCATTAGGCAATTTACAGCCACATCCATTACGCAATTTACAGCCACACCCATTAGGCAATTTACAGCCACACCCATTCGGCAATTTACAGCCACACTCATTAGGCAATTTACAGCCACACCCATTCGGCAATTTACAGACAAACCTATTAGACAGTTTACAGCCAAGCTATCTCCTGTGTCTCAGGCATCTCTTCTACTGATCAATTTGAGAATACTCCTATCCATCCGAGTCTCTCCTGTGCCTCAGGTCTCTCTCATTTTCTCCAGTTTCTTCAAATCTCTCCCAGTCTCTCCCGATCTCTCTTAATCTCCCCCAAGCTCTCCGCAGTCTCCCTCGCTTTCTCTAATTTTCTTCCAGTCTTTCCCAGTGTCTCAAGCCTAGCCCTAGCGGCTCTTCTTTTCAGAATTTTTCGCTTTGTCATTTAAAAAAATTCCAGCGAAGAAGCAGTTAGTAAAATCGAAAAGTAAAAAAAGTTATAGATAGACCATAGACAAAGCTGCTCTGACTCCGGGAAAAAGACACTAATTAGATAGGAGAAAAACATTTTTCACCTTTTTACGAGTCTACTTAAATCGTAGACGTTAATAAAATTAGCCATATAATCGCTGAAAAATTTCCAATCGAATGGTACAAAAATGATGCCAAAATTAGTAGGCATTCAAGCTGTAGGTGAAATTTTTTATAAGGTACAGTTTTAGTTAGATTTGTTGGGCTCTACTGTATACAAACTTTAAACTCTCGTTTCTGCAGCAGAAAATTTTTGGCAAGGACCACTGTAGTCTTTGATTTTTTGGTAGCTAGGCCTACTCACAAAAGCACTATAAAATTCGACATAAAAATGTTTCCACTAATACAATAAGACTCAAGAGCTCAGCAAGTAACATGCATTAAAGTCAACCTCATATTTAACTTTTTTCGAAATTGCATCTTAATCAACTAAAAGGTGACATATATAACGGGGGTCTTTGTCTCAAATGCAGAGCATAAAATCAATCAACGCCACGTCACATGAGGTCTTTAAAAAATCTCAATTTCTACCAAAAATTTGCTGATAGACTATTGATAGAATATTGCGGAAACGGAGATGATACTCGTATATTAATATGCGATTGTTAAGCTATTGCAATAATATTCTGTTACTATCCATTCTCCTTGGATCTGAGAACTGCATTTCTAAACAATCGCGCAAAGGCCCTTCCAGATCCCCTTACGAGAACCCTCTATCAGGATAAGAGATTCGACATAAAAGTTGGCGATAAAGTTTGCAGTGTATCTTCAAATTTTCGTTGATCCCCATGCGACACGTATTGACGATTTTGAGCGACGAACAGGCTGTAAGTTAGAACACGGACAGGCACTCGCAAATGTACTTCCGGTTGAAAGAGCATCCGGCATCATCGACGCCAATCTTGTGACTAGAGTGGACAGCAGCGCAGCCCTCACCAGGCAATCCGTTATTCGGCCTCCCGGGCTCCCAGACGTCGGCCCGGATGCTCTCGTTGCAGGCGTCCCAGATCCAGCCTTCCGTCTTGCCCGCAGAGCCCAGAATCTGGTGGCCACCCAGGTACAAACTCTCCACAGGAATGTTCGACACGTTCTTGATCCACATCAGGTGACGGGACTCGTCCGAGTCCAGAGCGTCCGCGAACTTCGACAGTCCGGCCTCCTGTCCGCACCGGGAGAGAGCGTCAGCCCAATTGGTCACCAGTGAGGCCGACACCTTGTATGAGGATCCGAACTGAGAGTAGTCGTATCCGGGTGGGCACAGGCGACCCGGAGCTACTCCAGGTAGCGATCTCACGTACACGGTTACTCGGTGAGTGCAGTTGGCCACTGACTGCACTCGGTGGCTGCACTTGTCGAACAGGAACAGCTTGCAGAGGCAGTCGCCATCCGGCAGCGAGAAGGCCCGGCAGTTCGGCATCTTGGCGCAGTGCAGGCTGCAGGACTGCGGATCGCACGAGCCCCACACGGTGTGGGTGAAGCTGGACGTCACGCAGTCAGCGCCAGAGATCGGGTGGAAAGTCGCTTTCAGAGAGCCGCAAGTTGGTTCACTTTTTACCACGACACTCAGCGTCAGCAGTAGCAGCAATAGCAGCATTTCAACTGGTTGTCTGGTGACAGGAAATTTAGTTTTCTGTCGTATTACTGAGTATGTACTCGCTATAGGTCTAATGCAATATGGAAAATATCAGGTTTGAGTCCGATCAGCAACTTACAATTCAGAGTAAATGATCCAATTAGAGCCAGCAGATTCAGACACTATCCAGTGGAAAAGTATTTGTGCTTTTGTCTTCTGTAGAAAAGTGGTGGAGGAATCTTTCAAATTTTTGCTTCTAGAGCAAGAGCTAGTAGATTTGGCATTTATTGAGTTCTGAGATGAGCCCTCTCTGCGCCAGAGGCAGCAGAGGCTCCTGCGTCGCATTTCAAACAGCATTAGTAGCGTGAAACAGGATGGGAAGAGAAAAACCAATTAATAATTTGCATTACCGTTCCAAGCTGATTCGGAGCAACTTGTGTTACCCGCTCGCATCATATGGGCTTAGGGAGATGCTCTCGGATCCCTTTTGTTACGATGGCAACGGCGGGCTGGGAGGCGATTGGGAAAAAGCGGAGCATGAGTTTACATCCATTATCCACGCAAACACCGGTGGCTCAGAAAATTGCAAATTTCTCACCGCTTTTCGGTGAGGTTGCTGCCAGCTCTTGGCATTGCCGTCTGTTTCACTTCTCTTTTCCCCATCTGAGAAGCAGAAGCCGCTCGCTCCCCTTTCTTGAAATTCTTGTTTTCCAACTTTATTCACTCTGCCTTCCATCCTCATCAATAGGCTTCTTTTAGAGCTAAATTTATTGCGGCTGGAACCAGTTTGCTTGCTTAATGATTAATTCAGCAAAGTAAGCACCTGAATCGCTAGTTTTTACAAGCGAAGCGCGCTAGATTCCGTGTAAGCAGTGTAGAGGCATGTCCCAAATGCAGAGAGCGATTTTAAATTAGCTAGCTACCAAAAATCAACTCTATTTTCTAAAAGTGACCTACAAGCCGTCTATGATACTATAATACAAATGCGAAAATAACGATTTGGCAACAATTGGGTAAAATGAACAGCACAGAGCTCATTAGCTGACTCCGCGTTAATTGAAGAAATAAGGCTTTGATCCTGAATAATGCGAGCCAATCATTTTTGCAGGAGGGCTGCGCGGGCACCCTGGCGAAACGCTTTCAGCGACAAAGTCTCAAGAGCGGCACTGAAGCAATTCCTCTGACTCCTGAGCTCATTAAAGCACGCACTCATACACACGCTCGCACAGGGTGGCACAGCGGGTGAACAGAACATTTCTTTGAATAGTGTGAACTGAAGCAATGCAGAGTCAAGTCGGGCCACACACATCAATTACCGAATTCATTCAAAACCCAAAAATTTCAACCAGCTCATGCGCTTACATTTGGCCCTGGCCTAGCTCCTCGTAGTATGGCTAGCAAGCCCCAGTAGCCAAGCATTATCGTACTGACTGCGAATTGTCTTTGTTCCAACCTGCAGCCTCTCCCCCGCGTCTCTGCTTGTCCTCTGCTTGTTATCGCCACTGGAACCCAGCTTAGATTCTTTAGGCCCGAGGCTCTCGAACTCCTAGTAAATACATGCCACACATTCAATCCAACGTCTCGTCGCAGGGATTAGCCCACGCATTTTAAATGGTTGTCTGGAGGCCGTCGATAGCGTGCAGAGTGAATGTACTATATTAATTTTAATTCTCGAATATTTTTACTTGTTTGTTTATAATAGGATGGTTGTGTCGCTGACCAAACAGAAAAAATGTAGCGGCAAAATCCTGGTTATTACACAGGGAAACAGCGAATTCCAGCGCGCTGTTTTAGGTGGTCAATATGAAATCAGTTCCATGTCATTTTGTGACTTACCTTTGCCCGTCGAATTTGATTCTGTGAGCTAGAAGGCGTGAGGGCACAAGGCAGGCCCAATCAAAGATTTGGTTGGATCAGGATCCATGGAGGAGGTGCTACACAAGTGGGCGCAAGTTTTTAATCCGGTTTCGCATCATCTGATATTGTTTTCAATTGCCTCTTGCTAGGCCTGATACAGTTTCCAACATACGAGCGTAATACTGCATGCACCTTAACATGTTCTTCATATCTAGCACTCCACTATCTAGGCTTAGAATAATCTTAAGAGTATGGAATGCTAAGGAATTAAGTGACTCGTACAGGGGCATTGTCCAAGTACCTTTGCTGCTTGCATTCAAGAACGTTTATTTACTGCCGTAAGATCAGGGGTAAATTCCAAGCTGATACTGTGTGAGCACAAATTGTCCACCGAAGCAGGGACATGAGCATGCAATTGCCAAGAGCGTACTCGTACTTTCAATTTAATTCTGATTTCTCATATTCTAAAAATCGAGTGAACCCCTAGAGATGCCAGCTGTTGCAGGAAGAACGGTTTATTATAGTTTAAACTAAGTTCAGTCTGAAGTTTCAGATCTTTAGAAACCGCATGTAGTACATGCATGTATAGTGCGTGCCAGTAGGCTGAGTCAAGAGAGTGCTGTTCACCTTTAAGGTGAAATATACAGTTAAAATGCTTCCCAAAATTATATCCCACAAAAAGATCTCGATTTTTATTGAAGAATCTGTTCGATTTTACTGAGGAGTGAGGACAGCCTAATCAGAGTTAATGAGATGGTGCCAACCATGGAGCATAAAATTGTCCTAGACTTTCCAGCCATAAAAATACTCGTAATAGAGGATATAGATGTTGCAGAATCCTCGGGATAATATACTGCAGGCATGATTTCCAATGGCTTCAAAAAACCGGTCTATGACGCCCGGCCAGTGTCCCTGGGTTTTAGGTAGGGCAAAGCAGAGAATTCAGAAACAGTTGTGGTACCACAAGTTTAACCTCAACTTTGATCTCCCATAATCTCAACTTGCTTTTTGATGCCTATAGACATCGACAAAGAGGAAACAGCTGAGGGACATGACTGATCACACAGAATTAACAGGGAAGTAAATGTACTTTCGTACAAGGAAATATAGAGATAGCAGGTGAGCACAAGGAGCGGATTGTAAAGGCCAAAAGATGAGAGAAGTACGAGCAACGTACGAAAGCTGCTGTGTCAACAAGGATGGCCTATCGCCAATCGGACTTCTTCGAGAGAACTCTTCGGGTGTTCCAGGGAGATACGCCGGTTGCTGCTTGTTCTGGTGCTCGACTGAATTCCGGACAGGCTGATTGCTGTTGCTGCGAGCGTCGGCCTGGTGGTAAACACGCACAAGACCGTCGCACTGCGTGTCGGACAACATAGAGGCTGTACTATTGTGGTGAGGCGCTGACTGACAGGCGATGGAACTTCTGTGATGTCAACAGTTTGTCTACCTCGGTAGTCTGGTTCCCAACGTCTGCGAAGATCCGAGGCGTCCCATAGGCTGGCTTGCCTGGGCTGTTCTGCTAAGGTTGTCCTGCAGTCTGAAGCCCACCTAACCGCGGCGTTGTTCCGGAAGGTGGTCGAGACTGTCCTGCTGTACAATGTTGAGACTTTAACGCTGACAGACTCGCTGGAACAGAAAGTTGATGCCACGCACGCACGCCACCTTCAAGATCGGCGACGAGCCAGCACTCTGACGCTGCGATACCTGCCGTCTGAGCGACCTTCTGCGCCGAAAACACGTACTAACCACAGCCAGTGCAGCTGATGCGTCGACTGCCTGCCTGCTGGCTAACACCGGCGTCTGCTGCATTTGCATAACAGACCTAAGTTGCACCCTGACACGCTGATCTTGTTTTATAAGCCATAAACGACAGCGCATTTTGTTGCTTTGTTGCACAACAAAAACCAATCAATTATTTTTTGGTAAAATAAAACAGATTGCGCTCGTAGAAAACAAAAACGCGCACTTGCAAAAGTTTGAAAACAACTTGGTTGTTTATTAAAATTTTCCTCAATTGTGACGTATTTTTAGCCGCTCGTCTACGTATAGAACGGTAAGGAATTCCGGTTATGCAAGACTGCACCAACAATAACAGTAAAATTCACGTTACAGATAAAAAATAATGTTTAACTACGGGCTTCCGAGTAACAAGGATTATACCGGTACATTATGTTTTAGCTTGAAAAAAAGTACAATACGAGTATTTAATTAATTATAAACATTTTAAAGCTTGAATAAAGTGCAGTTGAGTAAAGTGCAGGATTCACCCAGTTCGGATGCCATCAATTCAGGCCTGCAGCATCGGAGCATCATAGCTGGGCCGAGTGACCACGACATGGCTGGTCTGGTTCATCACCTGGAATGAGGAGAGTGGAGCAGCCCGTTGTCTGACTGGTTCAGCATGTGATTGAGCTGGGTCTGGCAGTGACTGAGCTGGGTCTGTTTAGACAGTGACTGAGTAGGATCTGGTCTGACAGTGACTGAGTAGGGTCTGGTCTGACAGTGACTGAGTAGGATCTGGTCTGACAGTGACTGAGTAGGGTCTGGTCTGACAGTGACTGAGTAGGATCTGGTCTGACAGTGACTGAGTAGGGTCTGGTCTGACAGTGACTGAGTAGGGTCTGGTCTGACTGACTGAGTAGGATCTGGTCTGGCAGTTATTGAGTAGGGTCTGGTCTGGCAGTGACTGAGTATAGGGTCTGGTCTGACAGTGACTGAGTAGGGTCTGGTCTGGCAGTTATTGAGTAGGGCCTGGTCTGGCAGTGACTGAGTATAGGGTCTGGTCTGACAGTGACTGAGTAGGATCTGGTCTGACAGTGACTGAGTAGGATCTGGTCTGGCAGTGACTGAGTAGGGTCTGGTCTGGCAGTGACTGAGTATAGGGTCTGGTCTGGCAGTGACTGAGTATAGGGTCTGGTCTGACAGTGACTGAGTAGGGTCTGGTCTGACAGTGACTGAGTAGGGTCTGGCAATGACTGAATAGGGTCTGGCAATGACTGAATAGGGTCTGGCAATGACTGAATAGGGTCTGGCAATGATTGAGTAGGGTCTGGTCTGGCAATGACCTGAGTAATTGGGTCTGGAAGTGACTGAGTAGGGTTGGCAGTGACTAAGCGGAGGGGTGAAGCACCCCAGAGGCGCACCGGTCGGTAGACGGTGCGGTTCTTCCTGCAAGGCGCGCAGCAGCAGCAGCAGCAGCAGGAGAGCAGGAACAGGGCCAGGAGACCTCCGGCGGCGATGCACACGTAGAACAGCGCCTTCCAGACCCGACGGCAGCCGGTGTCGATGCCCTGCGTTGACACGCCGGCTTTGCACATCTCGTAATAAAACGGGTTGCCATCGTCTTTCTTAACCTCGATGCTGGCGCCGCTCTTGCCCATATTGAAGTTGATGCCGCTGCCATCGCTGGCGACACCGCTGGCCAGCAGGGCCAGGACAGCCAGAGCGCAGATATTGAGGCGGCAGAGCATGGCGTTTCAGACTGCCAGATGCGGGAGCGGTTATGCAAATATTTTTAGAATTTCAAATCGATTTTGGGCCAAACACTTAGCAACATAAATAGAACTTGGTACTAGGGCTGTGCACACACATCCCTCCCTCTCTTGCCATTTGCCACTTTTATTAGCGAGCACAATTATTTTAACTCATTGATGCTATTTGGCTATTATGGTCTTGCTTTGCCACCAACCAGCGACAGACGAAATTATGCAGACTGTTATTAGGGGGGCCGTAGGCCCGTAGCCCAGTGGTCCAGCGCGGCGTCTGATGTGCCAGCGGCCCAGGCTCGATTTCAAGTGCAGTGTCACATTAATTTGGGGATAAATTGGAATCTCAGCTGGATGCAATTAACGCCCCTGACTGACCCCAAGGCACAGGGTAGCGTACGGATCTGCCTCTTAAAGTGTGCCAGGGTGCGCACAGCACCGGCCTCTAAATAATGACGACTGTTATTAATGATAACGAGCAGGCTATACAGTTAAATAATGAATAAATCAGTCAATGAGTTAATGATTTAATTCTAAACACAAACAAGTAAAAATGGACTATTTTATCAGGACTTACGGTGCTACAAAAGCAGGACAATTTGGTTGAACTTTTAACAGACGGTGCTGCGGCGCTAAGGGCGGTCCAAGTAATCCTTCCTTTCTTGCGACTGCGAGCTATTAATCTGCCTGCTGTTGCAACTCAATGCATTGTTGGGGGGGGGGCGGGTAAAGTGGAGCGCGGCCTTGGCCAGACCCCTTCAAAGGGAAGGGTTAGAAAACGACGGGCGGGGAGTGTACATTGGCTAATGTACATTCTATTCCGCCTCTAGAGCCCAGACTTTGTCATAAAATTTCCTGGAAATCGTTAATGCATATCAGATACGCTCGTGTCTCTAGCATAGAAGACAGACACCCCTTTGCAATCCTTCCATAACGTCTCACTATCGACCAAAACCGAGACTGCAGAGTCTGCGTTCGTTCGTACCATTGTCAATTTTCATTCCTTTTTCTACGAGTGTGCCTACATTCCTACATTTCTAACTGCCAATAGTGAGTGGCTCTAGGCCAGTGTCTGAGTCTACCGTCGCGTACAGTGTACAAATACATTTTTGATGCCTGCCTTCCAAACAAACAATACGAAAAAAGAATGTCTCTCTTTCGTGTTTTTGCTCTTCACCTCAAAAAATAGCTCGTAACTCGCTAAAAAACAAAAAACAGTGCCGAACTAAATGCGAGACTAAATGCGAAATGGCAGACACTGAGCAGCGATGGCTGGCTGTATGCCTAGATCTTAGTTAATTTGAATGGCACACTCACTACTACTACTAAATAGTATCTAACGCGAAGCAATCATTGCATTGAATACAGATTGCATTTGAAAAATTAGAGAAATAAAATTAAACACAACAACGCGAATTTTATGAATATATGCCTAATTACTTTCATGTAGACTTTAATCGCTCTTAAAAATAATAAATTTAGGTGAGCCATTACTATACGCAGAATCGAAGTCTGCTGCCTATT
>NIVC01004469.1:0-44860 GCA_002269645.1 Macrostomum lignano
GAGATAGAAAAATGCTAGAGATGGGATATTTAGAGACGGATGTTCAAAGATGGGAATATTCAGAGATGGGATATTTAAAGATAGGATATTAAAAGACGGCGATATTCAAAGATGGGAAATATTCAGAGATTGGATATTCAGAGATGGATATTCAAAGATGGATATTCAGAGACGGGATATTCACAGCTGGGAAATATTCAGAGATGGGATATTTAAAGATTGGATAAATCAGAGATGGGATATTCACAGTTGGGATATTCTGAGATGGAATATTCACAGTCAGGATATTCAGAGATGGATAATCAGAGATGGGATATTCACAGTTGGGGTATTCAGAGATG
The DNA here is from genome assembly GCA_002269645.1 of Macrostomum lignano. Taxonomy (NCBI): domain Eukaryota; kingdom Metazoa; phylum Platyhelminthes; family Macrostomidae; genus Macrostomum; species Macrostomum lignano. Next base: position 342 of record NIVC01004469.1, read on the forward strand.
GGATAGTCACAGTTGGGGTATTCAGAGATGGGATATTCACAGTTGAATATTCAGAGATGGGATATTCACAGTTGGAATATTCAGAGATGGGATATTCAGAGATGGGATATTCACAGCTGGGATATTCAGAGATGGATATTCAGAGATGGATATTCTGAGATGGGATATTCAGAGATGGGATATTCTGAGATGGGATATTCTGAGATGGGATATTCACAGCTGGGATATTCAGAGATGGGATATTCACAGTTGAGATATTCAGAGATGGATATTCACAGCTGGAATATTCAGAGATGGGATATTCAGAGATGGGATATTCACAGTTGGGATATTCAAAGATGGGATATTCAGAGATGGGATATTCAGAGATGGATATTCTGAGATGGGATATTCACAGCTGGGATATTCAGAGATGATATTCAGAGATGGATATTCACAGTTGAGATATTCAGAGATGGGATATTCAGAGAGGATATTCACAGTTGGAATATTCAGAGATGGGATATTCACAGCTGGGATATTCAGAGATGGGATATTCAGAGATGGATATTCTGAGATGGGATATTCACAGCTGGGATATTCAGATATGGGATATTCAGAGATGGGATATTCACAGTTGAGATATCAGAGATGGGATATTCACAGCTGGAATATTCAGAGATGGATATTCAGAGATGGATATTCACAGTTGGGATATTCAAAGATGGATATTCAGAGATGGATATTCAGAGATGGGATATTCTGAGATGGGATATTCACAGCTGGGATATTCAGAGATGGGATATTCAGAGATGGATATTCACAGTTGAGATATTCAGAGATGGGATATTCAGAGATGGGATATTCACAGTTGGAATATTCAGAGATGGATATTCACAGCTGATATTCAGAGATGGATATTCAGAGATGATATTCTGAGATGGGATATTCACAGCTGGATATTCAGATATGGGATATTCAGAGATGGATATTCAGAGATGGGATATTCTGAGATGGGATTCTGAGATGGGATATTCACAGCTGGGATATTCAGAGATGGATATTCACAGTTGAGATATTCAGAGATGGGATATTCTGAGATGGGATATTCTGAGATGGGATATTCAGAGATGGGATATCACAGTTGGGATATTCAGAGATGAGATATTCACAGTTGGATACTGCATACTCACCCGACCGCCGCTCTCGCTAGTATTGATGAGCACAGTTTGTCAGGCAGGCAGTCGCCATGCAGCTTAGCCACGGCGTCAGTGCACTCCTTGCGAGGCTGCAGATGAGCGAAAAAACTTATTTAATTGCGGAAATATTGGCATGATTTAATAGCGGCACTGTTAGAAAAATGTATAATAATAAAATTGTTCCGATAAAGCCAACAAAAATTAATGAGTATAGTTAAAAGCACTTCCCGTTTTAAATTTGAGCAACAATAGGCGCAAAATATCACACGCTGTTTCTGTTAAATTTACGAGCAAAGCTATCCTAACGCATTGATGACTCTATCATTATTAGAGATAAATTTGTTATATTAATCCAAAATTCAGCAATTCAGATAAACAATTAGTTTTACCTCGCCAAAGAACGAATCATTCAGATTAAAATCCAACTGGAAAGCCTGCTGAAGTATCAGAAAATACGAAAATACAAATCAGATGAATTTGTAAAAAATGAGCCACTTTTTTCACTTTGCACTACTCTTAGTAGAAAGGCTTGGAAGTAGTATAAAAAAAATAAAAAAGCTATAATCAATCTAGCCATTTTTGTTTTTATATCCTCTGACGTCATCGTCAGTTCTCAGTCAAGCGAGAACCCCCCCCCCTAAAAAAACAAGATATTTCCCGAATCCCCAAGAACACGCAAGCAGCTATCGATGGCTCTTTAAGAATGATTGATGACACGCACACTTTTTAAGTCGATCCTGAAAATGCAAACCAGAGAGGTAAGCCGCGTTTTAAATGAGCACAGCCCGCATTCCAGTTGCAATATCAATTGGAAAGCTTCCGGGGGAGGGGTGAAATTTTTTATATCAAAAAACATCAAATATTCCTCTCCATTCGCGACTTTCTGTGAGTCCTTTTTTCGGAAATTATCAATATGAAAATACAGTAGATCATAGAGCCTCGCTGCAGTCACTCAACTGCCACTCAGGGTTAAAAGTACAGATTTTTACAGCATGAATCAGTTTAAAATAGAATGTTAAAGTTAAACTACTATAACAAGCATACTCAAGGTTTGCCAAAATCGTTAGGATGAAATAAACAGAGTTACATCATCAGTTCAGCATCAACTTCGGAGCATTGTGTTAAAATTTTAAAAAACTTGAAACAAAAAATTATATAAACAGTCGTATACAGAAAGACAGTGTACAAAATATGATTGGCTTTGCACTGTATAGAACGGATTGCTAATCTAGTCATTGACATAAACAGACCGACATGACGGACGACGAATCGACATGAAAGACAGACAGGCAGACAGACAGACCGACAGACAGACAGACAGACAGGCAGACAGACAGACAGGCAGACAGACAGGCAGACAGACAGACCGACAGACAGACAGACAGACAGACAGGGCAGACAGACAGACAGGCAGACAGACAGGCAGACAGACAGACAGACAGACAGACAGACAGACAGACAGACAGACAGACACTAAGACAGACACATAGACAGTCAGACAGGCATACAGACAGACAGGCAGACAGGCAGGCAGACAGACAGACAGACAGGCAGACAGACAGGCAGACAGACAGACAGACAGACAGACAGACAGACACTAAGACAGACTAGACAGACAGATAGACAGACAGACAGACTAAGACAGACAGACAGACAGACAGACAGACAGACAGACAGACAGACAGACAGACAGACAGACAGACAGACAGACAGACAGACAGACAGACAGACAGACAGACAGACAGACAGTCAGACAGTTAGACAGACAGACAGACAGACAGACAGACAGACAGACAGACAGACAGGCAGACAGACAGACAGACAGACAGACAGACAGACAGACAGACAGACAGACAGACAGACAGACAGGCAGACAGACGCAGCGGACGCACAACACCTACCGCCCCAAGCACGCTAGAACCTGGCGCAATCCATGCGGATTCAGCAGCTCCTGTTGGGTGACCAAAGATCGCCGCCTGCCAGCTGGCGAAGAGTTTTCAGGAGCTGCGGTGGCGGCGCTGGCGGCAGCTTGGGGAAGAGGAGGAGCAGCAAAGGGGATTCGCAGAGCGGCGCAAGAGGCGGTATGGGAGCGAGCCCGGTGCCTGTGCTGCCCCTTCTGCTGCTGGCGCACACTGGCATGCTGGCGCTGGTCCTGAATATTATGATTACATATTATAAGTTTCTATGGATTGATCTACAATAAAAAGGCAAAATAAGCTCGGGAATGCAAACAGCTAGACTACAAATCATATATGCATACGCAAAAGCTGAGGCGCTAGCAAGTCAACTCAAACATGCTGATTTATCTAAAACTAATTCAAATGGTAACTATGATAAAAATGCTCGTATGGCAAAGTGCGGCAAGGTACTTAATATGCATGCGCAGGTGATAAGAGAACTAGTCTTAACTAAAATTTAGTTATAACACTGACTTCTAATTCTAAATTTTCTAAAATATACTCCAGTACGCCCCTGTAAATCTGAATCTCACCCCTGTAAATCTGAATCGCATCTCTTTACACCTGAATCTCACCATTTACATCTGAATCTCAGCTCTGTACATTGAATCTCACCCCTGTAAATTTGAATCTCACTCCTGTACATCTGAATCTCACCCCTGTAAATCTGAATCTCACCCATGTACATCTGAATCTCACCCATGTACATCTGAATCTCACCCATGTATATCTGAATCTCATCTCTGTACATCTGAATCTCAGCCCTGTATATCTGAATCTTACCCCTGTAAATCTGAATCTCACCCCTGTACATCTGAATCTCACCTCTGTACATCTGAATTTCACCCCTGTACATTTGAATCTCACCCCTGTGAATCTGAATCTCACCCCTGTAAATCTGAATCTCATCCCTGTAGAATCTCACCCCTGTACATCTGAATCTCACCCCTGTAAATCTGAATCTCACCCCTGTAAATCTGAATCTCATCCCTGTAGAAAAGATGCTACAAAAGACTCCCGTGTAAAATAGCTAGTTGGAAATCTTAGTGCAGCAAGCTCAACAATCAAATAATGTGATAAATATTACACATAAAGCATACACTGCATATATATATATACATATGACAGTAATGAACAATTCATTTTTATCACGCATGAAGAGATTGTGAAGAAGCAAAGTTTTAACAAGCAGAAGATTCTTTATAGTGCAGTGTAAATCTCACTACATAATAGTCTAATGGAAATTTACTTACATCAGTAACAGACAAGACACTCTGGGATGCCTGTTGCTGTGGTGATAACAGTAACTGAGATGGTGGCGGCGGCGGCGGCTGCTGAGGCTGCGGATGAGGCTGCGGATGAGGCTGCGACTTACTAGAAGTTGGCACGCTAACAGCAACTCCTCCAATAGCCGCCGATGTTGCTGCAGTGACAGCAGGCTGGGAGCAGGGCAAATCTTGCTGCGAAGCTCGACGTGTCGCAGCTGTTGCCAACGATGAAGGGTCAGGCAAAGCAGGGGGTGCGAGCTCAGCTGGCACCGAAGCAGTGGCAGAGGGCACAGCATCAAACCCGGTGCTAGCAGAATCTGCGCCAATCAAAAAATCGGTTGGCTCCATCGATGCCTGCAGCAATTTCTGATCCCCTATTGGAGAGTGAGAAGTCAGATGCTGCTGCTGCTGATGCTGAGTCAGTCGAGTGTGAGACGATTGTGATCCAAAATAGCGTCTAACCCTGGGCTTTGGCGTTGATCCAACGCTGATATCATCGTCATCATCTAGGCTGGAGCTGGAGTCTGGCGGCTCAATGTCTTCTAGATCGTTCCATAGCGACTCCTCTTGGTGCAGCTCCAACTGTAGGTTTGGGTGTAAATTATACGATTGGTTAGGGGGCCCTGGAATTATTATCTTCAGGCAGGTACACTGTCTGCGTCTTGGCCCAACTTGCCCCAAGACCAATGTAGGTGTTTTTAGGATTTTTCATTCGGGTACACTAGCTGGCTTTAGATAGTGTTGAATCTAATAAAATTACGATACATTTTCAGAATTTCAAAAATTTGAACAAAACACTGCTTTCCCAATGTAGGTTTTAGAGAGAAAAATGATTGTAAAAGCGCAGACCTAGAGACACAGAAGCAGACACAAGCGCAGACCTAGAGACACAGAAGCAGACACAAAGCGCAGACCTAGAGACACAGAAGCAGACACAAGCGCAGACCTAGAGACACAGAAGCAGACACAAGCGCAGACCTAGAGACACAGAAGCAGACACAAGCGCAGACCTAGAGACACAGAAGCAGACACAAGCGCAGACCTAGAGACACAGAAGCAGACACAAGCGCAGACATAGAAGCAGACACAAGCGCAGACATAGAGACACAGAAGCAGACACAAGCGCAGACATAGAAGCAGACACAAGCGCAGACCTAGAGACACTGAAGCAGACACAAGCGCAGACATAGAAGCAGACAAAAGCGCAGAAGCACAGAAGCAGACACAAGCGCAGACATAGAGACACAGAAGCAGACACAAGCGCGGACATAGAAGCAGACACAAGCGCAGACATAGAAGCAGACACAAGCGCAGACCTAGAGACACAGAAGCAGACACAAGCGCAGACCTAGAGACACAGAAGCAGACACAAACGCAGACATAGAAGCAGACACAAGCGCAGACCCAGAGACACAAAGCAGACACAAGCACAGACCTTGAGACACAGAAGCAGACACAAGCGCAGACACAGAAGCAGACACAAGCGCAGACACAGAAGCAGACACAAGCGCAGACACAGAAGCAGACACAAGCGCAGACACAGAAGCAGACAAAAGCGCAGACACAGAAGCAGACACAAGCGCAGACATAGAGACACAGAAGCAGACACAAACGCGGACATAGAAGCAGACACAAGCGCAGACATAGAAGCAGACACAAGCGCAGACCTAGAGACACAGAAGCAGACACAAGCGCAGACCTAGAGACACAGAAGCAGACACAAACGCAGACATAGAAGCAGACACAAGCGCAGACCCAGAGACACAAAAGCAGACACAAGCGCAGACCTTGAGACACAGAAGCAGACACAAGCGCAGACACAGAAGCAGACACAAGCGCAGACACAGAAGCAGACACAAGCGCAGACACAGAAGCAGACACAAGCGCAGACACAGAAACAGACACAAGCGCAGACACAGAAGCAGACACAAGCGCAGACCTAGAGACACAGAAGCAGACACAAGCGCAGACATAGAAGCAGACACAAGCGCAGACCTAGAGACACAGAAGCAGACAAAAGCGCAGACAAAGAAGCAGACACAAGCGCAGACCTAGAGACACAGAAGCAGACACAAGCGCAGACCAAATACACACACAGCAGTCAGTAACACAAAGCCGTGGATGATCAAAAGATTATAAAAAGGTGTCATACGAACTAGAGCATCGTTACTAAGCTCTTTTTCCGGCAAACGCTTCAAAGCTGCCTAATACGCGTACAATTTTTAGATTTACACACCATAGGGCGCAGATGCGAGTGTTTCAAATGCAAAACCCGGCCGGGCATAAGGACGGAATATTGTTCACTCGACAGGGCGAGAAGTGCAAGCGGTAGAGAGAGAGAGAGAGAGATACAGAGAGAGAGAGAGATAGAGAGAGAACGGCGAGAGACATTCGAGAGAGACAGCTTTAACGGGGCAGAGGGATGAAATCAAAGGACACTAGAGAGAGATAGCGTAAATATATAGGGAGAAAGTCGAACGGCGAAAGTTAAATTCAGCAGATTCGGCAGCAAGGCCTCTCTAGACAGCTTCAAGAGTAATAAGTTGTGCTTGCAGCTGCTACTGTTTAAATTGCTCTGGGATAAAATGTCAGAACTTTTTGGACACCCCAAGTAGTTACATAGTTCTAGTTATGAAAAGTTTGAACCAATTTTTCTAAAATTTTGTCTCCCATTTTAAGGCTGAATACTGATATAAGTACAAAACATCATCACGTGATCAATTCCATAAGCTTCTGGATGCAACCTGGCACACCTTAAGCGACATTGTCACAAAATCGGCGAGAGACATTACTGCCAATTCCGCCGACTCCCCTGAACAGGCACACAAACGCGCGGATACGTACGCAGTCATACTTTATTTATCGTTAGGCATGTACACTTCACTTCTCTACACTTCACTTTTGGCCCTCAAGGCCGTTAATTGCACGAGCAGAGCCAAGCCGAGATTCCAATTTAACCCCAAAATTAATGTGACTGCACTTGGAATCGAGCCTGAGCCGCTGGTACATCAGAGCACCACGCTAGACCACTAAGCTACGCCCCCAATTAAGGATTAAAAATTTCTAGGACAACTTTTCCATGCCCTTTCTGTAAGAAAAGGCCCATACGCCATTGCCTGAAATTATGTGCTGTTTTAACAAAAGATTGGTTCAACAAAATCAAAACAGCAACACTACATAGTAAGCATATGAAGAAGCCCAGTTGCTCCAAAAGTGATGGTTCTAGGCCTTCTTGGCTTAGGGGAAGCAAAATACCGTCCCGAAATGCTCGCGTGCACAAATTGCAATCCAGAGGGACAGGAAAATCTCCTAGAATGAAGGCAGGCAGGGAAGGGAAACAACATGCAAACCAGGAGGGAGCAGGGGATGGTGATGGGGCCAGGGAGAGAGAGGTTCGACCCTGCGAAGCTTGGTAAGAACGGTGAAAAGTTTTCAGACCGACAGGCCATCTAAAAGAATATATATATATATATATATATATATATATATATATACTTGTATGTCTACAAATGTCTATCCGGGATAGGAAGGATCGAGAGTCAGAAGCTGGTACGAACCAGCCGGACTGCCTAGCGGAATAAAAAATGGCGAAAACTGGCCCCAAACCGCTCTATCGTCTCTGTCTCTAGGGAAGAAAGTCTTCTTTTATATGAATTCCAAAGCGGTTTCGCAGCTGACATCTGACATACATAGTAACTAAGAATCTGCAGAATTGGATAGACATAATTTGACAGACCAAGCTTTCGGCATTCTTGTACTAGAGTATATGTAGAAGATAGACTAGCAATCTTATCCCTCCGTTGGGTCCATAGAAAGGCATATATAATACTGATTTACCTCAAGCATTACATCAGGCTTTCTAGCCTGATAGATCTGCTTCCCACCTTAGCCATAACATCTCAGCAACTCTCCCCATTGAGCCATGGCATCTCAGCAACCCCCCCTTTGAGCCATGGCATCTCAGCAACTCCCCCCTTTGAATTTTGGCATCTCAGCAACTCCTCTTTGAGCCATGGCATCTCAGCAACTCCATCCTTAAGCCATGGCATCTCAGCAACTCCCTCCTTAAGCCATGGCATCTCAGCAACTCTCCCTCCTTAAGCCATAGCACGTCAATAAGCTAGAGATTCAAAATAATGGAAAACAGGCCCGAATTTAAATAAGACCCCAAGCTTTTCACCAAAGCAGCAACTGTAGCCTTCTAAATTGACGGAATTAAAGACAGGCAAAAATTGAGATTCAAAGACAAAAAAGACAAAGCAAAGCATCAAAGCAAATCCAAAATCTAAGTAAAACTTAGACACAAGAGGCAGAGCTTACAAATCAAACGGTATTATTCATCAAAGTTAGCTGTATATAGTACATATTAAAGCCAGTGTCTAGAGGCTCCCTTTAAATGAAAATCTCTTTGAATCCCATCGCAGGAAAAAGCAAGCTGATGCTTTGAATCTGCTTCTGTCTGGATAGTCGTCAAAAAAATCAAGAAATTTTCCGAGACAAATTTTTCGATAAAAAAATTTCTTAATCATGGACGCTGTCGCTGCTCGTCCAGGAAGCTGGGCCCCTGGTAACTAGCAACAAAATTTAATTAACTTCTAGACTGGAGGCTTCCTTCGGACTAGCATTTTTTTCATCAATCAACCGACCTTCAACTGTAACAGCAGCAGCCGCCTAAAGGACTTGAGGCCACTCTTTGTCAGGCCATCGAGTCCTTTGCAATTCCATAACAGCAATCCTGCCTGCTCAAGGCTTATGTCTCAAATAATCTCCACTCCATTCTCTTCTTATCTCACCCTTCTCGCATTTCTTCAATTTATACGCTCCTCTCTCCTCTCCTCTGTCATCTCTTCTCTTCTCCTCCATTATCTCATCTCTTTTCCTACGTAATTCCCCTGTCATCTCTCTTCTCCTCTGTCATCTCTCTTCTCCTCTGTCATCTCTCTTCTCCTCTGTCATCTCTCTTCTCCTCTGTCATCTCTCTTCTCCTCTGTCATCTCTCTTCTCCTCTGTCATCTCTCTTCTCCTCTGTCATCTCTCTTCTCCTCTGTCATCTCTCTCTCCTCTGTCATCTCTCTTCTCCTCTGTCATCTCTCTTCTCCTCTGTCATCTCTCTTCTCCTCTGTCATCTCTCTTCTCCTCTGTCATCTCTCTTCTCTGTCATCTCTCTTCTCCTCTGTCATCTCTCTTCTCCTCTGTCATCTCTCTTCATCTCTCTTCTCCTCTGTCATCTCTCTTCTCCTCTGTCATCTCTCTTCCCTCTGTCTCTGTCATCTCTCTTCTCCTCTGTCATCTCTCTTCTCCTCTGTCATCTCTCTTCTCATCTCGTCATCTCCTCTCTTCTATCATCTCCACTTTTCTCCTCTGTCATCTCTTCTCTTCTCCTCTGTCATCTCTCTCCTCCTCTGTCATCTCTTCTCTCCTCTGTCATCTCTTCTCTTCTCCCCTGTCATCTCTCTCCTCCGTCATCTCCTCTCTTCTATCACTTCTCTCCTCTTCTGTCATCTCTTCTCTCCTCCTCTGTCATCTCCCTCTCTTCTCCTCTAGCTATGTCATCTCTTCTTTTCTCCTCTGTCATCTCCTCTCTTCTCTGTTCTCTTCTCTCTTCTAATATCTTCACTTTTTTCTCCTCTGTCATCTGTTCTCTTTCCCCCCATCATCTCTTCTCTTCTCCTTCGTCATCTTTTTTCTCCTCTGTCCTCTCCACTCTTCTCTCTACTTTCCGCTCGCCTCTCTTTTCTCTTTTTTGACCCGCAGTCATGCGCTAGATTCTCAATCTAGCCCCCAAAGTAAGAAAAATTACCGACCCCTGCTATACGACATTATTTCCAAAATTCGTTTACTTCTGCTAGAATGACTCATACCTCTGCAAAAATATATGCATAAATGTACAGTACAGTAGAAGTTACATAATCTCAACTTACCCCATAGTTATTCTCAGGCTTGAGTTTTCGAGATTTCAATATAGTTGAAAAATTCTCGTCCATAAATAGTTTGAGCTTCTGACGCCATTCTTTCGGCTGAAATAAAAATATAATATTTAAATATATGATTATATGAAACTCGAATCGATCTGAGAGAGTTTATTGAATTTAGGCTGTCTGGCTATAGTTGATAGATGCCAGATTTTGATTTGCGTCTAGATCAGGGATCGGCAAACTGCAGCCCGTCAAGCCTCTCTATCCGGCTCTTGGGTCCTTTTAAACTTCACAAATAGCAATCGGGGCTGCTCAAGGTTTTTGTCTCTTCTCAACTCTCTTCTCTACTCTTTGCCTTCTGCTCTCCTCTCTCCCACTTCTCTTCGGCCTCCCTCATCTCCTCTCTCCCTCTTCTCTTCTCTCAACTCTTCTCTTCTCCCCCCATTTCCTTTCTCCGTCTTCTTTCCTTTCTCATCGCCCCTCTCATCTAATCTGTCCTCTTAACTTTGCCTTTATCTCTAATCTCCTCTTTTTCTTCTCTCTCTCATTTGCTCTCTCATCTGACACGCAACCATGAGCTGGATTCTTTATCTGTCCCTTCAGGTAAAACAAATTTGCCGACACCTGTTCTAGATACATAGTGACATGGCTTGATTGACAGGTAGGATAAACCTTTGCCCGTGCCTTATCATTGATTGACGGCTAGTGTGTGGGGTTGGTGGATAGCGATTTTCTAAGATAGCTTTTCTAATATCCCAAAACAGAGTATATCGGGCATATAGGAATAGCATGATGCATGCAGTTTTAAAGTTTTCGACATATGTTGTGCAACCACATCAGGGAGAAGACGCTAGGAGAGGGGAGAACAGGAAGAGTGGAGTTGTAAATGCGGCACAGACCTTGGCACCGACAGCGGCTTCTTTCTTAGCTTTAGCGGCGGCTGCCGCTGCGGCAGCCACAGCCGCAGCTTCCTCGTCATCCGCGACAGCGTCTTCATCGTCGCTGGCTCCGAGGAACTCGTCGTCAGCTCTGCTATGGCCAGCAGTTGGCAGCCGGCCGGCAGTTCCAGGCACCGGGGCTGGCAGAGTCTCCAAGCGGACAACATGTAAATAGCCAATAGGCTGAGTCTGTTGATGCTTCATCATCCCTGACTGCTGCTTACGCTGAGCAGACTCAAAGTCTGGCAACAATGGCAGCCTGGCGTCCAACAGTCGCATCTGTAGAATATCCGTCAAATTGATGCAAGCAGCGCCCAATGTTTTAAAGCCGAGATTGCGATATTTTCTACGGCGCTGCAGCATCACTAGCAGCGGATTGTCGCGCTTGATAGCATGGGGATATTGGATCTCTACTAGGATCCGACGCTCCTGAGCTCTGCAGCTGTCAGCATCGTCTGTACCAGCTGATGGAGGCTGCGGCGGTGGCGGAATCTGCTGCGAACGAAGGGTTCGTTGAGCTGGCATCTTGATAGCCAGGTAGACTGGGACAGCTGGGGACGATGAGGATGCGGGAGCTGGCTGGCCACTTGGGTGATAATCAGACAGAGTTCCACTTGGCACAGCTCCAGTTCTAGCGCATGTTGATTGACAGTTCAAGCAGAGCTGGTCAATCTCCATGTGTAATAGCCTGTGTAGGTTGATTTGAATGCTTCATTTGGAGCTAAACCTACACTTGACTTTATTGCATATTCATGACAATATTTTGATACAACATGAATTGTAATATGTTGTAAATGAAAACCAATGCATAAAAAAATGTAACCTTTATCATCTTATTTATTAAAGACTATCTGCAAGAGTTGTTAGACTAAAAGATAATCATATAAATGCACATGCAAATTTTAGATAAAATATAATAGATATTCCCTAGAATAGTATATGATATAGTAATTTTTAATAATTATTTAAGATGTTCATAAATTCTCTATCATAGTTTAAAGATAAAATACAAACTTTTTGTTGCATATTCCTTTAACTTAAAATAACTTGAAAACCTTATAGATAAATAAAGCAAGTATTCCCCATACTCAGGATCATGTCATGTATGCCAGAAATTTCCAGTGCACATTCGAGACAGCTGGCATACACTTGGCGCACAAAGTTTTTGAAAGGGTCTTCTGGCGTACACCTTGGCATATATACAATTGGTGCACCCTGCATGGCACACACACATGGCACACATGAGGAGGCTACACCATGGCTACTGCAAAAGACAAAATCAAAGAACAAGCGTGAAATTTTGTACAAAGTTTAACAATGATTTTGCAAATATATTATAATGACAATTGACAACCATTGATTCATTTAAAATATTCTCTAAATTGTGTTTTTTTCTTCTTTTTCTTCTTTATTTATGAAATTAAAAACATAAATCTTCAAATGTTCAATTTATAATCTTTACTTACAATTATACAAAACGTTACAACTTACAATATATCGTGATTTTGTGTATATCGCACATTTTTTACATTAGGATTAGGACTGGCGCACCTAGCACACTTGTGCATTTTGCCTGGCATACCTGGCGCACACCAAAAATGTTTTTGGGGTGGCTTCCAGCATACACATAGCATGATCCTGACTATGGAATATTCCCCAATATAAAAATATCTATTTAATCAAAAGGCACTTTTTTATTTAAAATGAAATAAGACTCAAGCTAAAATTGTCAATATAACTTGTTATTAAAATTTAAAGGACAATATATGATCAAATTCTTAAATCCCCTTTCCCAATATTTATAAAACACAAATAAATCATCTTATTTAAAGGCCTAAGCAATATACCTAACATCCTAACCAATAAAATAAAGTTAAAATTAGTTAAAACTATTTTGGGTTAAAACATTTGTAATATTTTGTATAGCTAAGGACAAATAACTGGCAATTTCCTAGATTTGCACATTTGATTATTTTTTGTTTGAAATTGCGCATTTAAATTGGCATGTAGTCTATGGTCCTCATAGTCTATAGTCTATAGAATAAAGGTCTGAGGATAATAAGAGTGAAAGCAATGGCAAAGGGAAGGGATTATTAGCTGCGAATATCGAAGCTGCGAATATCGAAACTCAAAACATGGCCAGTAGACCTCCAGTGCCTACAACAATTGTGCTGCCTACAACTATTGGGTGCAACACTACTACAGCATTTAATACCCCTTAATACCATTTAAGAAACAAACTATTGACATTACAAAAAATTTTTTTATATTTAACTACTAGTTCTTAATTTGTTCTGTTGCCCATTTGTTTTTGCATTATGTAAATGCGCAATTTCAAATGGAAAATAATTAAATGTGTGAATCTAGGAAATTGCCCAAATAACCAATTATATAATACAATAAATAACTTTTTTCATTTTTATTGACCTAGTATATATAAAAATAGCATTTGACAAAATAGTTACATTAAAAAATAAATCACAATATTTCTTTGCCATTAGGCTATGATGTAGAACAAAAACCAATCTGGCAATGTTGCAGTTTGTTTTGCATAATTATTTTTACTTTTGAATATGCGCCAACAAGAGTAAACAAGACAAAGTTATGTCGCGAGTCTTATCATACATTTAGTGCAAAGGGAATGTGCCATCCATCAGATTCAGTAGCTTGGCAGCAGGTACAACCCACAGTCAGGAAGGTGGTAAATTCCACGCAAAATTGCAGTGCACACAAAGGAATTTTCTGGCGCACACGGCACACAGTGAGAGCAAAAAAATTTTTTTGTGTGCTGTCTGGCACACACGGCGCACAATGAGAGCAGAAAAAATGTGTGCCATCTGGTATATATACACACATGACTCTTGGCGCTGTTGCATTTGGCACACAGTCTATACATCTACACAGTAAAATCTTAGTTCACATGTAAAGTGTATTGTTTATATACAAATTATACAATCAATATTATGACAATCATTATTTTATTAACGTAAATGAAAAATTCAAAAATACATAAAATTTAAATTTCAAAATATGATTCTTATTTTTACGATTAATACAACTACTAGGCCTAATACAAGGCGCATTTCTTTTTTCTTGGTGCACATGCTGTTTTTACTTGGCGCATGGTGCACAATAAAAAAATTTTCTGTTGAGGCGCACATGGCGTACCTTCCTGACCATAGGGTACAACCTCAGCAGTTGTGGGATTATAAATTGTTGTGCAGCTGGATGTCTTGCCATGACTTGCAAAATATTGTATATCTTAAGCAATTCTAGATTGGGAAATATTGAGCAGTGTAAAAGATTGCTGCCTTCATCCCTCACTAAAACTTGCCTAAAAGTGTCTATGGCCTTTTAGGATAATGTGGCATGACAAGTCAGCACAAATTTAAACCCTCCATGACATGTTGGCATGTATTCAAAAGTAAAAATAATTATGCAAAACAAACTGCAACATTGCCACCAATTCATTATATAGAATTATTTGATTTTTGGTATGAACAATGACTCAAATTAGAACTATTTGAATAAAATATAAATTAAAAATCAATATACACTTTGACATACAGATGGGCAATAAGTAGTCCTTGAGTATACAATTGACAGGCACCAGAAAAGCTATAATCCAACCAAAAATTGTGAATGCGAATTATAAAAAATAGTAACATTTTAAGCAAGGCCTACCTTGGAACAACTGATGGTGACGACTTCTCATTGTCCCAAAATGCTGAGATCCTGTCGCAATATGGCTTTTTTGCATTAGTGCTAGTCGAAGTCATCGTGGAAAAATTAATGCTTTTGGTTTAAAATTTGCTCTCTAACTGGTTAGTGCCTCATTAAATAATTAATCAGAATATAAATTAATAATTTCGACCACTGCCCAGCACAAGGCGAGATATTATCTCAGCAACAAAGCGTGTACTTAAAGAGAAGCAATAATGTGCATGTATATGTATGAGAAAATAAATAAATAAATAAAATTTATGTTTAAATGTTCAAAACAATGCCATTAGGCATAAACTGATATAGTGAAAAACGATGCTTTAACGTATCGTCGACTTTCATGACCCGAAGTCCTGTCTAAAGTTTCTTAGAAAACTATTATTAAAAAAAACAGAATCACGTGGGTGGTCAGAAATACTAACTAATAAGGATAGTTTTTGTCAACATGAAAAAATAAAACCTTTAAAAAAATATTTTTCACACAAATGCAATTTTCATTACCTTGTCTGCTGTTATTACCGAAGTATTTGTTATGATAAACAAGCCCGTTACGCGCACGTGTTTTAATCGCCCGGAGTTTTATTTTACGGATTTTACGGAGTAAGTTCTAATCCCAGGCTCGATCGCTAACGTTCTTCAAACCAGGTAAAGCACACCATTATGTACAATATGCACGTGTACTTGTACTTGTGGAATTCAAAAAGTTGTAAGTTTTGGAAGACAATTATAATGCTGCAAGCAAAAACGATCCAAAAAATTACTCTGATTTTGCTCTGAAAAGAAGATTTTGCCAGCTAATTTTAGTTAAAAGTACGTATAATGGACCGCCTGATATCGGACTAATATAGCTGCAGCAGTATGACACACACGTATAGGCCAAATATTGCATTCCGAAGTCTATGCACCAGCCGCGGGCTCACAGAGGAATATTCTGGCTAAAAAGTAAGAAGTACAGCGGCCTTAATTTTATTTATCGTTAGGCATTTATTGCACGAGCAGATACAAGCCGAGTTTCCAATTACTCGTAATTTGCACCAAATTTGAATCGAGCCTGGGCCACTGGTATATCAGAGCGCCACGCTAGATCACTAATCTATAACCAGGGACTAACTCTTTATCTATCAAGGCATCGCTCATCAGTATTGCATCTGTTCAGTCCAGACCGCGGATACTACTATTAGTAAGTGCGCAGCGCGTCGTAATTTATTTTTCAAGTAAATTTAAGTAAGTCAGCTGCTTCAAAGTCCATATAGGTTTAATTCCAGGCTCAATCAAATCGATTTGGGGGCCGCCCACAGAAACGCGCCTTTAACTGATGAATGCTTTTTAAATCTCAAACTTCATGGCATAGTTTAAGCGCATACTGACGGACAATGAGACACCCATACGACTAACAGAGGATAGACTTAGAAGCTACAGATCGAATAATCGATGTAATATATAATCCACTGTGATAAACTAGCTCATTTAGTAGCGATTGGACAAAACAGTTGTTTAAAATTGAACCATCTTTACCACTGTGCAAAGATGCGTGATTCGGCATAATCAGTTTGATTATAAAACTGTAGATTAATACGCAGGTAAAGAAAAGCCTGATAAGAGAAAGTTTACCTTTATTGCTTGTAGAGCTTTAAGACTCCAAGAAATTCTACTGCTTCGTCAAATACTTGCTTTCTGAAAACCTTCAAACAGGCATTTTTTACATAGATTGTACTCCCCAAGACAATTATCATGAACGGAGCATTGGTAAGGGGAATAAATTTGCAATAAAATCGGATAAACGCACGCACTGATGCTTTAGGAGTTGAAATTACCGACAAAATTAGTTTGAATTTTCAAACTATCGACGAGAAATTTAACTTAAACAGCAAGATAAAAAGCATTGGCTATAGACGAAATAGCATTGAAGTGTATGGTAGTGAGAAAATTTTGCATAGCTTAAAATTACGAGTAAATAAACATTATTCATATTGAATCATCAAGTTACAAACAGGTTGTAGCTCGTAACTCATCGACGAGCGTTCTATGTTGGTAACTATAAGCTAAGCGAGATATTGGAGCATGCAGCGATAAAATTCATTTAATAAGCTGAACATTTGGAATAAGAGAAAACTACAATGTACGTCGTATTTACTGGTACGAACTGGAATGCTTTAGGTCAGTCTGTCTTCGAATCTATACTTGTATAGGATCATTGTCGGTGCCCTGTTTGGTGAACTGAAGGACCAAATTAGCCTCTTCGTCGGTTGATGAAGCACCGGAATGACAAATTAATCCGATACTAAGTCGTGCGAGCTCGCACTTGAATTAGCGGCAGTCGATGTCTTCCACCAAAATCAACGGCTTCAGAGTTTTCGCCGCGTCGGTGACCCTGCAGGCACCAGCTAGCAAGTCACAGCAGCAGTTCCAGCAGTTCGACGATCCAGACTAGCGTAAGCCCCAGCCACATCGATAGCAACCCACCAATTTGGCTGAGCGTCGAGGCCAGAGTTCGTACTGGCTTGTCTCGCATTTGAACCACCGTGAAGTCTCGACGAGAGATCTTGAGCGTCAGAAAGCTTCGAGACACCAGACCGTGTTGCTTAACAAGCTCAGTTGCTTTAAGATTGTTGCCTGAAACAATCTGTTTTGCTACTTGGAGATAAATTTGTTTGATTAGATTCTCTTCCATCTCAGCTTGATTGACCTTAGTTCCACCCGAATAATTGACAGCTGGTATTGTAGCGTTCCATTTCAGACCGGATTCGCGCCACAGCTCACTCTGAAACAGATGCAGCTGCATGGACTCGCGCGGCCATCGAGCTTGAGTTGTCCAAGTGTCGAATGTCAGCGAGCTACAAGGCTGGGGACAAGCTATGCCATCATCAGTATCAAAGAGTCCCAATAGGCCCCACCGACTTCTCAGAGCGGCATGAGCCAAGCCTTCAGGCGTAAAATGGTTGACATCGCCGTCCTGAAGGCGCTCACAGAATGCTGACGCGTTGGCCACGGAGTGAGGCAGAAATGCAAAAGTGCAACCACAGTGCCTCTCAATGTTGGCCTGTTGACGCGCTCTCTTGCACGCATCGCGGCTGTATCCGAAACTGTGACCAAGCAGACTTATGTGACTCGGAATCTCGTCTTGGCAACGTCCGTAGGGCGGTTTTAGCCTTGTCCAATTACTAGTGCTGAAACGGACTTCAGTCAGGGTGCCCGGGTAGACATTGAAACCTTCCTTGGAGATGTCGGGGAAGGTACCATTTTCGTGCAGGACCACTCGGGCCCCGGTGATCTGCGTGTTCGCGTCCATTGTGATGCAGTCGTCGCATGGCAGCCCGAGGTCGTGTCCCAAAAATAGGCGCATCTCCATCTCAACTACGGGGTCAAGAATTTCCGAGCGCAGCGCGAACGCGTAACAGTTGAGCCGGTTCTGATCGTGCACTAGTCGCCAAAAGCCGAGCGATTCGCAGGATGGACTGGACACGGGAGGTTCTCTCGACGGGTCCAGACTACGAACCAGCAGGTAGCAGCTGCGAATCAGATGGTCCTTAGAGAAGCCCAGGTTCGAAGGCGAATGCCCGTGCGGCAGATTGGCAAAGTAGCCATTGAGAGAAAACAGTCCAGGCAAGTAAGTTGCAACCAAACGACTTTTTTCCGACGAAAGGTTCAGGCGCTGAACACTGAATCGCGATTGCAGTACAGCGTTCCAGAACTTTCTCGGCGGTCGCCAACCGTTCTTATAGATGCGCTTCCGACCCTGAACTGACAGTGGAATCTGGTTGCACACCGTGATGGAAGGAAAGGCGGCGTCTGGACGCTCGGAGAACACAGGCATCTGGACAACGTCGTAGGCAAAGTAAAGCGAGACTATTTGGTAGAGATTCACTGAACAAGCTATTACAAGAGCGGTAACGCAGAATAGCCAAAGACAGCGTAACAGTCTTGAATCTGCTGACACAATTCTTGGTATTCCGCGAAGGCTCGTGTTCCGACAGAATCGCAAGAGAATCTCCTTGGCCTCCTCATTTTTCGTCTTCTCGTTTGTCGGGTCCAATTTAGACGTCGCTTCGTCTTCTCTGTTTTGATAGCTGACATTGGTTTTAATCTTGCTATCGAGTTCGCTGTTAAAAGACGCTTCCGGAGCAGAAGACATCGCTTTAGTTGAACACTTCAGAACTTTTAGACTTAAAATACAGACTTTTCATTTGTATCGTCAAGTTATATCGTGTAGCAGACTGTTGAGCATTTTATTCACACCTTCTTTTCTTTCTAGATGCGGGAGCGACGGCGTGACAATTTAAAAACCCTGCATGAGAGCTCCCAATCAGGGGGAATCCCATTGGTTCTTGAAATTTCATCTGCTGAGCTGCTGCTGCCTCGCAACCTCCCGCATTCTCCAGTCCAATGCATTTCATCCCATCCCCTCACAAAATGCATTCAACCCATGCCAGTAAACGCTTCCTTCTCACGCGTCAGTCCAAAATTAATGAGTATTCAATCAAAGGCAAACAACAGAATAGAGATTATATTGCAAGCTCAGAAGTCCGACTATCTGGTGCACTGCATGCAGCATTGTCAGCCCTTCAACTCTAGGGAGAGGAGACAAGAGCATTTTTCCAAGCCAGTCTTTTGTTTGGTTGTGTAACAGGTAACATTAGTAGAAATTCAGATTGTCAAGAGCATAATATAGAAATCTTGAGTGAGTCTTAGAAGACTGGTAAAGAAAATTACTGATAAAACTAAACGGCAGGGAGAAACTTGGCGACATGGACTTCTGGGAGTTATTATTTGCACAGAAATCTTGCTCCATGATCATGCTAAGATATATTGAATGCAGTCCAGCCTAAGACGCGATAACTCACTTAGCCTTGCTTGCTTAAGTCTGTCCCTCTCATAGGCACGACAATATATTTTACCACCTGAACGCATCTCATTTTCCTTTTCCCTTTTCTCCCTCGTCTCGCTTGAGTGTACTCGTCAAACAAACAGACTTGATTTTGGTTTGCACTGAGGGGAACCTTCTGGCAGAAAGTCTGTTGATTTCAAAGCTGTAAAATATTCTGAAACTAAGTTAAGCGTCACGTTGTGGTAGTAGTTGAACCTCATGAGTAAGGGGATCCCCAGATCAGTATGTTCGTAGCCTCGTACCCCAGAAAGTAGCAAAGAATTGTGTTTGAGCTTTTATGAACTATATAGACAGTTAAAACTGATAGCTGTTGAACTGCCAAGACAATGGACATTTTACCAATGCCTTGTAAGTTGATGATAAACAAATTTTCTTCTTCGCTAAAAGAGAGAGAAAGGCAGATTTTCTGACAAACCAATTGTAACAAAGTAATTATATTAAATACTTTACAGAGAGGCAAATTTTTAGTGATTACAAAGCCTGAGAAAGAGATTCTGAGCTTATGCCTAACTTAGCTTCAAAGCAAATGCCGTCTGTCCATGGGTGACTCGAACTGCTTTGATTAAATTTGAACTACTTTAAGGTGCTTCTATGTATAATTATTAGTTGAAGATGACTCCAAACTAGTTCAATGCGACAATACTTGATGGTGACTGGCCCTTTGTGCGACTGTGCTATCGAAGTGTATCTTTAACTGTCGAGGTTGCTTCTACCAGAAGAAAATAATTTGAAGAAACCTAGCTATTATACGTAGGTAAAACAGCATACCAGGAGAAGACAATGCAATAATCCTAAGCGAAAAAAACTCCTGTATTCCTGTGTTTTTTTGGCGCGCAGGTACTCATTTTGGAGCCCTAAAGCAAGATTATTGTTTTCTATAAAAAAGCATTGGCCTGTCCTCTCACAGCTTTTACTGAGGGGGGACACATATCCTTCCTGTTCCCCGATGGCGAAGGCCCCTGCAGTAATCTATGCATGCATTTAGAATTTCAATATTGCTATTTGAATGGCTACTGCTCCATAAAAGCAAAGCCCGAGGTCAATGGATAAAGCTCTGTCATATTCTACCTTGCATAGTCTATCGAACCCAGAGAAGCACAGCAACCCTTTAAATGCATTCCTGTGTATCCATGTTCGCATCTTATATTGTTCTGTTTACCCCTTGCCACTGTGTTGGTGGTAAACTCGTTTAAACTGCGGGTTGAGGTGGCTGGCTTGGCTGGGGTGGGTCAGTGGGATGCATGCAGGCCCAGGGTCGGTGTACTGGGGGCTGCTCAAGCGCGGGTGTTATTTATTTAGTCTTGTCTCCGCCTGTGAGTCTTTGGTTTGCTCAGATTCGCAACAATAAATTCGTCTGCAAATTTTGGTTCGCGCAGAGGTTTGGTTTCGTGCCACCACTGTCTTGCCATTTTTTCCTTTCCCTGCGGTTTGATGATTTTCTGCTGCGAATTTTCGTCTCTCGCGGAGATATTCGAATAGACCCTATATTTTAGAAAGCTAGCTAGACTCAGTAGCGTGCATGATGAGGGTAGAAACGCACAGTCATATTGCCGCGTGTTGAACAACAGGCCAGAGAAAATGTGCAGCAGCCTCTTTGCACAGGGTCTGTTTTCCTGCTTTTCTATAGGTCTCAGATTGTTCTTGAGAACAATAGCTCTAGGAGTTCAAATAAAACGCCTTCTATTCAAAAGCAGGAAAAGCAGTAGTCGAACATTCCTTTTTGGCGGAGAACTTTTGCAGAGAAAAAGCCAATGTGAACAATGCTGCCGATTTTGATTCTGATTGTTTTTCTGGCCGGAAGCAGTGAAGCTGCTGACACGGAGGTGAAGTCGGTGGAGTACTGCATCGTGGGCGCTGGTCCAGCCGGGCTGCAGCTGGCGTACTTCATGCAACGCGCCAAGAGGGACTACGTTGTGATCGAGAGGGCAAGCATCGCCGGCTCGTTCTTCACGGTGTACCCGCGCCACGGCAAGCTGATTAGCATCAACAAGCGCTGGACTGACTCCTCTAACACCGAGTACACTCTGCGGCACGACTGGAACAGCCTTATTAGCGACGATCCGAGTCTCCAGCTGCGGCACTACAGCAACATCATGTTTCCACAGAAGGAAGTGCTCGTTAAGTACTTGAACGATTATAAAACCAAATTAGGCCTCAAAGTCGACTTCAACACCCCCGTGGCTTCCGTCGAGAAGCTCGCCAGAGAGAATTTTCGCTTGAACACTACCGGTGCCAGGAACTACTCTTGCAAAGTGGTTGTCATGGCAACCGGTTTACCAAACCTACGAAAGCCGGACTTTGTGGGAGCTGAGCACACCGTCGGCTACGACAAGGTGTCCGTGAACGCGTCCGACTTTGAAGGCAAACGGGTGCTGATAATTGGTAAGGGCAACTCGGCATTCGAGACTGCTCAACACATTTACGGCAACACTCGGTTCCTGCACATGGCTGGAAGGCATGCCGTCAGGTTCGCCTGGAGCACGCACTACGTTGGAGACGTCCGAGCTGTCAACAACGAGCTGCTGGACACTTATCAGCTGAAGTCGTTGGATGGCATGTTTGAGAGCGGTGAGTTGCGCAAATCAGCTAACTTATACAAATCGTAAATTTGTTTTTGGATGGCAAAAAACCGAAGAATTCGTGCATGCATTCCTTAAACATTTCTAAGAATATGCTATAAAGTACAGGTTTGAGGTTGCAGTCATGCGGGAGAGGCAGAAAACTCCAAGATTCCAGTGCTACCTGGCATTTCAATATTTACCTAACCATCCAGAATTTGCTTAACGCTTCAGACTCTCCAGAATATAAATAAGAATTTTTAAGCCGTTCCGCATCGCCAACAGTCGGTTCGGGAGAAAAAATCCTCATCGTTGAAGAGACACTTTTACTGAGGCTTGGCTATTTGCTTAGGTCACAGGTATTCTACAAGACTAAGCAGTAGAATTTTTATCAATCGCTTTTTTGATTAAAAAAACTTTGCTTATATAGTTTTTTTCATATCTTACACTCGTTATGTCATTTATCAAATAATTTTATATTCGCAAATGGCACTCATTCTAAAGCCGGTGCGGAAATAATGCAGTAATTTTATTAAAGTACTCGTTGTTGCAAATTGGCAAATCATATTCTTCTTCAGAACCTATGAGTATGAATTCTTGACAATTACAGATTCATTTTTAATTTCAAGATGTCACTTTCAAAGAATATTATTCACGTTATTCATTCCTAATATTACTATTGCCTTGACTTACCTGACGACAAGCGCCTAGCAAGACACATCTGAATAAAAAACTCAACAGGTTCTCTTATAGCTAGTTGATCGCCGATAAGCTTCATCGCGGGTGGTTGTTGAAAATCTATAGGCAAGCTTGCTCCAAAATCATCCAGAATCCATAGGAATCTCCCGACGTTCAACTGGCGAGTTCTGTCTTCAACCGCCGGAGGGCAACCCTAGTGACGGTCTGGAGACCCGGATCAAGGAGCAGCAGTATTGCTACGACAATATCATTCGAGCCACCGGCTTCACCTGGGATGCTGACGTCACGGCGCCCCTGGGTCAGACGTCGACCCACCGGAAAAAGTACCCGCGCATCTCCCACCAGTTCGAATCGTCCGATGTGCCCGGGATTTTCTACGCCGGCACGATGACGCACGGCTTGGACTTTCGCGAGGCTGCCGGCGGTTTTATTCACGGATTTCGCTACACGGCTCGAGCGTTGCATCGCTACTTGGAGAATCGTCGTCATGGAAACAAATGGCCGGGAACGCGGAGACCATTGATGGGTTTGATTGACGCACTAGTGAAACGAATCAACGAAGGCTCTGGTACCTACCAGATGTTTTCCTTTCTCAGCGATATTGTTCTGGTGGACAAGTGAGTTTAAATGCTTTAATTATTACTATCAGTAGCGGAAGCCTCACCATAGCTTCTATGGTAGTATTGAAAAGGAGCGCACTGCTCGAGCCCCCTAAAAAGGTTGGCGAAACCGCATGTCACCTTCTGGCTTCAATAAAGTTTCGCGCGATTTACACCTATAGGATCGCGGTATCGCTGTACATCCTGCATACGACACCATTAAATCAGGTCATTTTTTTCAATACCACCCCCCCTTAGCAGAATTTTATCCGCGGGGTCTAAACAGAAATACTTTTTAGTTCTAATTTTATTGCTCGTTGGATCCTTACACTTTTGGAATAGGATGGGAAGAGGAAAAGACAGGAGGTGCAGCTTCTGGAGAGAGGATCGGAAATACCCTGGCCCAGCGACCGCCCCGATGAGTAGACTAAACATCTGTTTTTTGCACTAAATTTATCAACTTTTTTAAAACAGAGACCGAACGAGTTTCACCCTGCTAGAGGAAGTTCCATCGCACACGCTTCACATTCTGCCACGCATCACTGGGCATCCAGTCGACGAGGGCACCGACGTGATCGTGTTCCAGTTCGAGTACGGAAAGAATTTCTCAGGCGCCAGAGCTGACACGTTTCACGAGAGACGTGCCGGCTGCGATATCGCTTTTGGCTACGAGTGCAACTTCTTGCACCCGGTGCTGTATCACTACAAGCGGCTGCCTAACAGTGAGCCGCTTCTCTGCTGACAGTAGTTATTGCAGAGTTCGAACCATGGGTGTATAATAGAGTGCAAGCAACAGGTGCATAAGGATAAGTGGAGGAGAGGGTGAGAAAGAGCTTGGTTGAAAAGGAAAGCCTGAGAGTCTGAAGACAGTCTGAAAGGAGAGTCTGAGAAGGACAGTGTTAGTCTAGGAAAACTGAGTCAAGTCATGTTTGCAAGCGAAGGAGAATACCATTGAAAGATCTCTACCGAAGTGACGAAAGGTATTTATTTGACTACATAACACGAAACCACGTACATTGGTAGACAAACGCCATCCGATTGGCTGGGGGTTAAAACCATGCACACTGGCAAGCACAAATGTACACAGGTAGGGGTAAAACGATAGCGCGCAAGAATTATCAGTCACGGGAGAGAGAGAGAGAGAGAGAGAGAGAGAGACAAGTGAAACAACATGAAAAACCAAAGTACAACCCCAACACTGCTTCCCCCAAAAGCAGCAAAACAAAAACAAAAGAAACCAAGACCTGTCCTTAGACCTTATAACAAACAGGTTTACGAGGCCGCAAATCATACGAGCTTTGGGGCTGGAGAGTCTCATCTCCAGAACTCAGCGGGGAGTCACAGTCAGTCACCTCAGGTTCACGCAGCTCCGAGTCAGAGCCAGCCTTGGCACCCTGAATCGATAGCCCAGCCTGATCCTCGGATCCAGCCGCCTCGGTCAGCCGCCGATCGGCCTCCGCCTCCGGGCGGCAGCTCCATTGGTTTGCGTGCGCCATCCGCAGTCCACCGTCTGGTAGGTCAGCTGAGGTCACCAGAGCTGTGTTCCGGCCGTGCTGCACGATGAACTTGGCCGGAACCGGAGCCGTGCCAGGCCGAGCCCTCAGCCAGATGGAGTCACCCACCTGCTCGGTCATCGTCAGCGGATGGCGCAGCCGGCGTCCCCACATGAGAATGTCCGGCGAGCTGGAACGATTCCCGCTAGGCCTGCTGGTGCGAATGGTTAGGAGCAATTTCTGCAGGAACTGGTCAAATGGGACCACTTTCGTCCACGTCTTCAGCCCGCCTTTGAGACTCCTCACCAACCGCTCAGCCTGCCCGTTCGATGCCGGATGGTACGGTGGGGTGTGCATCTCCTGGCAGCCGACACTGTTCAGCCACTGCGAGACTCTTTCCGACCTGAACTCGGGCGCATTATCCGACACTAGCGTCCGAGGCACTCCATTTCTGGCGAACACCGCTCTCAGCACTCTCAGCACACTGCCTGCAGACCTGTCTGGGACCTGGACAGCTTCTGGCCAACCCGAGTATGCATCAGACAGCAACAGTAGCAAGCCCACTCCTGGCACCTCACAGTGGTCCATGTGGACCCGGGACCACGGCTCGCTCTCGGATGGCCAGATGTCAATTTTCCGCTGAACCACCGGCCGTCTTTCAGCGCACAGCTGACACCGCTCAACAAACTGACGGACATCGCGATCCAGTCCAGGCCACCAGAACTCCTTAGACACATGGGCCTTCGTATTTTCCGCGCTCGGGTGCACCTCATCATGCGCGGTCTCCAAAATGCGCCGCCAGAGAATGGTCGGAGGCACCACCCTGGTACCATGGATGACCAGCCCGTTCTCCACAGACAACGCTTCCCGACACGCTTTGTACGGCCGCTCCAGCTGAGAGACCTGACCCCACCGGCCTGTCCTGATTCTCTGCTGGAGTCTTTGAAGCAGTGAACACCGGGAAGTACTTTCTCTCAGCTCCTCCACGGTAACCAAGCCTCCGTCAGTGATCAACTCAGTCTGATGAACAGACTCCGTCTCAGGATCGAGGTTTTCAAAGCTCAGCCTTGATAGAGCGTCAGCATCCTGCATCTTCTTTCCCGGCACATATTCAATCTCGTAATCATAAGCCGATAGCCGCAGAGCCCACCGGGTTAGTCTGGCAGAAACAGTCTTTGGAAGATTCTTGCAAGGATTCAGAATAAACTTCAAAGGCTCGTGATCGGTCTGCAGAATGAATTTCCTCCCTAGCAACATTTTTCGAGCTCGTTCAACCGCCCAAACAATAGCCAGCGCTTCTCTCTCGATGTTTGAGTAGTTGGTTTCTGCCTGTGTGAGCGCCCTGGACATGAACATGACGGGATGTCCAGACTGGACCAGCACCGCGCCCAAGGATTTCTCGCTCGCATCAACTCGAAGACAGACAGGCGCGGAAACATCAAACGGCTTGATGCACGGGTTTGAGGCCAGACTCCTTTTGACCTCCGAAAATGCCGCCTCAGCCACCGCGTTCCATTCAAAGACCCGGTCACCGCGGCGAAGCTCCTGAAGAGGCCGACATTTCTCAGAAAAGTTTGGAACCAGCCGTCCATAAAATTGAGCCAGTCCTAGAAATCTCTCCAAATCTTTCTTGGTCTTCGGCACCTCGACATCCATCACACGTTTCACCATGCCCGGATCGGGTTTTATTCCTTCATCATCAATAATGTGACCAAGAAACTTCAGGCTGTTGGCTTCCATCACGCACTTCGCCTCGTTGATCTTGACATTTGCGGCCTTTAACTTGTTGAGCACCTGCTCCCTAATTTTCTGCAACTCTGCCCGGCTCGCAGCACCGATCAGCACATCGTCCTGATATACTATGACACATGGATGGTCTCCCAGGAGCTTTTCCATCACACGTTGAAAAACAGATGGCGACACCTTAATGCCATACGGCAACCGGTTAAACCTGTAGCAACCAAACGGAGTGTTTATGGTGGTCACCGCTTTCGATTCCTCATCCAGGGGAACCTGATAGTACCAGGGGAACCCGATAGGTCCAACCGACAGAACAGCTTCTTGTTGGCTATTTTCGAAAAGGCTGTCTCAATCGAGGGAGTGAGGAAGGTCTGGTCTTGAACCAACCGATTAACAGCCGAATAATCTCCACAAATTCTCACGGATGCCCGATCTGACTTCACCGTCACCACAATTGGACTGCCCCATTCCGACGACATCACCTTCTCAACGATTCCAGCACTTTCCATCAGGTCCAGCTCCTTCTTAACCAAGTGCTTCAGCGCTAAGGGCAGTTCTCTGGCTGCCTGGAAAATTGGCCTAGCTCCAGCACAAAGACGGATTTCTCCCGTAGCACCAGATATTCCCAACAAGCTCTCATACCTGTTGCTGGCGGCTGACTCATCAGAACTGGCATGGTGCACCGGTGCGAGGACCAGCAGATTCCGGCCGAGCAGCCCAAACTCCTGTTGGCAGTCGATGACGGGCAGCTCTGCCGCCTTGAAGCGGCCGATGTTGCCAGTGGTCTCCACCAGGCATTCCAGAACGCCCATCTGTCTCATAACGTGTCCGTCATACGCGAGCATGCGCGACTTCGCCGACTTCAGCGGGGGCCTTCCGAGCTCATTCCAGATCCTTCGTGAGATTAACGAGCAGGAGGCACCGCTGTCCTTCTCCATCAGTACTTCTCTGTGATTGATTTTCACAGTGCAGAACTCGGCAGGCTTTCCTTCTCCACAGTAGAAAACGGGCTCATCACGATAGGAGTCTTCTGGACTCAGCTGAGTGCCGACTGCTTCACCTGGGGCAGCGAAGTGGGTCCTGGCACCGCGGCACACACGGGCAAAGTGGCCAGCCTTTCCACATTGATTGCAGGTGGCTCTCAGGGCTCGGCAGTCAGCGGGCTTCTGGTGCGATCTCAACCCGCAACGCTGACAGCGCTGGTGTCCGAAGTTCTGCTTCTGCCTCATAACCGGATTAACGTTGACAGAGCCGGAGCTATCCGGATGGCAGTGAGCTTCATCAGCCGTAGTCAGACCCGCGGTCGACAGCGACCTAGCCTGGTGCACCACCGAATCCACGAGAGTCGAGTGAGCAGCAGCCTGGGACCCAGCTGAAAAGTTGCTGACCATCAGCAGCTGCTGAACATATTCTGTGACCTGATCGACCGTCAGTTCTTGAGTCACTTCACGCTCGAGCACCTTGTTCCTGATGTTCGAGTTGGCCAGACCGGCAATGAGCCGCATCTTGATGAGCGCTTCGGCGGGGTCCGCTCCTTCCTTTTTCAGGCTCTCGAACTCGCATACGACGGCTTGCTCCCTGAGACGAGCGGCATAGCTGGTGACGGTTTCGCCTTCGGCCTGGCGCATAGACATGAAGGCTGTCCTCTCAGCGATCTGCAGTTTCTTCTTGGGCTCCACAAACGCCAGTAGGCATTGCTTGATTTCAGACCATTTCATCGCAGACGGGGTTTTTGGAGCAACCAGCTGCTTGACTTTTATGAGCTCAGCGACCCCGAGGCAGCCCATGAAAGCGTCGGTCAGCGCTCGTCTCTCGTCGGTATCTTCGACTCCTTTGGATCTGGCCTGGGCGTCAAATACTTCAACCCAGGCGCGAAGCTCATCTATATTGCTCAACGGCAGCGTCTCTCTCAATTTGATGCTCATGATCCTGCTTGCGACGCAAAAATGTTAGTCTAGGAAAACTGAGTCAAGTCATGTTTGCAAGCGAAGGAGAATACCATTGAAAGATCTCTACCGAAGTGACGAAAGGTATTTATTTGACTACATAACACGAAACCACGTACATTGGTAGACAAACGCCATCCGATTGGCTGGGGGTTAAAACCATGCACACTGGCAAGCACAAATGTACACAGGTAGGGGTAAAACGATAGCGCGCAAGAATTATCAGTCACGGGAGAGAGAGAGAGAGAGAGAGAGAGAGACAAGTGAAACAACATGAAAAACCAAAGTACAACCCCAACACTGCTTCCCCCAAAAGCAGCAAAACAAAAACAAAAGAAACCAAGACCTGTCCTTAGACCTTATAACAAACAGGTTTACGAGGCCGCAAATCATACGAGCTTTGGGGCTGGAGAGTCTCATCTCCAGAACTCAGCGGGGAGTCACAGTCAGTCACCTCAGGTTCACGCAGCTCCGAGTCAGAGCCAGCCTTGGCACCCTGAATCGATAGCCCAGCCTGATCCTCGGATCCAGCCGCCTCGGTCAGCCGCCGATCGGCCTCCGCCTCCGGGCGGCAGCTCCATTGGTTTGCGTGCGCCATCCGCAGTCCACCGTCTGGTAGGTCAGCTGAGGTCACCAGAGCTGTGTTCCGGCCGTGCTGCACGATGAACTTGGCCGGAACCGGAGCCGTGCCAGGCCGAGCCCTCAGCCAGATGGAGTCACCCACCTGCTCGGTCATCGTCAGCGGATGGCGCAGCCGGCGTCCCCACATGAGAATGTCCGGCGAGCTGGAACGATTCCCGCTAGGCCTGCTGGTGCGAATGGTTAGGAGCAATTTCTGCAGGAACTGGTCAAATGGGACCACTTTCGTCCACGTCTTCAGCCCGCCTTTGAGACTCCTCACCAACCGCTCAGCCTGCCCGTTCGATGCCGGATGGTACGGTGGGGTGTGCATCTCCTGGCAGCCGACACTGTTCAGCCACTGCGAGACTCTTTCCGACCTGAACTCGGGCGCATTATCCGACACTAGCGTCCGAGGCACTCCATTTCTGGCGAACACCGCTCTCAGCACTCTCAGCACACTGCCTGCAGACCTGTCTGGGACCTGGACAGCTTCTGGCCAACCCGAGTATGCATCAGACAGCAACAGTAGCAAGCCCACTCCTGGCACCTCACAGTGGTCCATGTGGACCCGGGACCACGGCTCGCTCTCGGATGGCCAGATGTCAATTTTCCGCTGAACCACCGGCCGTCTTTCAGCGCACAGCTGACACCGCTCAACAAACTGACGGACATCGCGATCCAGTCCAGGCCACCAGAACTCCTTAGACACATGGGCCTTCGTATTTTCCGCGCTCGGGTGCACCTCATCATGCGCGGTCTCCAAAATGCGCCGCCAGAGAATGGTCGGAGGCACCACCCTGGTACCATGGATGACCAGCCCGTTCTCCACAGACAACGCTTCCCGACACGCTTTGTACGGCCGCTCCAGCTGAGAGACCTGACCCCACCGGCCTGTCCTGATTCTCTGCTGGAGTCTTTGAAGCAGTGAACACCGGGAAGTACTTTCTCTCAGCTCCTCCACGGTAACCAAGCCTCCGTCAGTGATCAACTCAGTCTGATGAACAGACTCCGTCTCAGGATCGAGGTTTTCAAAGCTCAGCCTTGATAGAGCGTCAGCATCCTGCATCTTCTTTCCCGGCACATATTCAATCTCGTAATCATAAGCCGATAGCCGCAGAGCCCACCGGGTTAGTCTGGCAGAAACAGTCTTTGGAAGATTCTTGCAAGGATTCAGAATAAACTTCAAAGGCTCGTGATCGGTCTGCAGAATGAATTTCCTCCCTAGCAACATTTTTCGAGCTCGTTCAACCGCCCAAACAATAGCCAGCGCTTCTCTCTCGATGTTTGAGTAGTTGGTTTCTGCCTGTGTGAGCGCCCTGGACATGAACATGACGGGATGTCCAGACTGGACCAGCACCGCGCCCAAGGATTTCTCGCTCGCATCAACTCGAAGACAGACAGGCGCGGAAACATCAAACGGCTTGATGCACGGGTTTGAGGCCAGACTCCTTTTGACCTCCGAAAATGCCGCCTCAGCCACCGCGTTCCATTCAAAGACCCGGTCACCGCGGCGAAGCTCCTGAAGAGGCCGACATTTCTCAGAAAAGTTTGGAACCAGCCGTCCATAAAATTGAGCCAGTCCTAGAAATCTCTCCAAATCTTTCTTGGTCTTCGGCACCTCGACATCCATCACACGTTTCACCATGCCCGGATCGGGTTTTATTCCTTCATCATCAATAATGTGACCAAGAAACTTCAGGCTGTTGGCTTCCATCACGCACTTCGCCTCGTTGATCTTGACATTTGCGGCCTTTAACTTGTTGAGCACCTGCTCCCTAATTTTCTGCAACTCTGCCCGGCTCGCAGCACCGATCAGCACATCGTCCTGATATACTATGACACATGGATGGTCTCCCAGGAGCTTTTCCATCACACGTTGAAAAACAGATGGCGACACCTTAATGCCATACGGCAACCGGTTAAACCTGTAGCAACCAAACGGAGTGTTTATGGTGGTCACCGCTTTCGATTCCTCATCCAGGGGAACCTGATAGTACCAGGGAACCGATAGGTCCAACCGACAGAACAGCTTCTTGTTGGCTATTTTCGAAAAGGCTGTCTCAATCGAGGGAGTGAGGAAGGTCTGGTCTTGAACCAACCGATTAACAGCCGAATAATCTCCACAAATTCTCACGGATGCCCGATCTGACTTCACCGTCACCACAATTGGACTGCCCCATTCCGACGACATCACCTTCTCAACGATTCCAGCACTTTCCATCAGGTCCAGCTCCTTCTTAACCAAGTGCTTCAGCGCTAAGGGCAGTTCTCTGGCTGCCTGGAAAATTGGCCTAGCTCCAGCACAAAGACGGATTTCTCCCGTAGCACCAGATATTCCCAACAAGCTCTCATACCTGTTGCTGGCGGCTGACTCATCAGAACTGGCATGGTGCACCGGTGCGAGGACCAGCAGATTCCGGCCGAGCAGCCCAAACTCCTGTTGGCAGTCGATGACGGGCAGCTCTGCCGCCTTGAAGCGGCCGATGTTGCCAGTGGTCTCCACCAGGCATTCCAGAACGCCCATCTGTCTCATAACGTGTCCGTCATACGCGAGCATGCGCGACTTCGCCGACTTCAGCGGGGGCCTTCCGAGCTCATTCCAGATCCTTCGTGAGATTAACGAGCAGGAGGCACCGCTGTCCTTCTCCATCAGTACTTCTCTGTGATTGATTTTCACAGTGCAGAACTCGGCAGGCTTTCCTTCTCCACAGTAGAAAACGGGCTCATCACGATAGGAGTCTTCTGGACTCAGCTGAGTGCCGACTGCTTCACCTGGGGCAGCGAAGTGGGTCCTGGCACCGCGGCACACACGGGCAAAGTGGCCAGCCTTTCCACATTGATTGCAGGTGGCTCTCAGGGCTCGGCAGTCAGCGGGCTTCTGGTGCGATCTCAACCCGCAACGCTGACAGCGCTGGTGTCCGAAGTTCTGCTTCTGCCTCATAACCGGATTAACGTTGACAGAGCCGGAGCTATCCGGATGGCAGTGAGCTTCATCAGCCGTAGTCAGACCCGCGGTCGACAGCGACCTAGCCTGGTGCACCACCGAATCCACGAGAGTCGAGTGAGCAGCAGCCTGGGACCCAGCTGAAAAGTTGCTGACCATCAGCAGCTGCTGAACATATTCTGTGACCTGATCGACCGTCAGTTCTTGAGTCACTTCACGCTCGAGCACCTTGTTCCTGATGTTCGAGTTGGCCAGACCGGCAATGAGCCGCATCTTGATGAGCGCTTCGGCGGGGTCCGCTCCTTCCTTTTTCAGGCTCTCGAACTCGCATACGACGGCTTGCTCCCTGAGACGAGCGGCATAGCTGGTGACGGTTTCGCCTTCGGCCTGGCGCATAGACATGAAGGCTGTCCTCTCAGCGATCTGCAGTTTCTTCTTGGGCTCCACAAACGCCAGTAGGCATTGCTTGATTTCAGACCATTTCATCGCAGACGGGGTTTTTGGAGCAACCAGCTGCTTGACTTTTATGAGCTCAGCGACCCCGAGGCAGCCCATGAAAGCGTCGGTCAGCGCTCGTCTCTCGTCGGTATCTTCGACTCCTTTGGATCTGGCCTGGGCGTCAAATACTTCAACCCAGGCGCGAAGCTCATCTATGTTGCTCAACGGCAGCGTCTCTCTCAATTTGATGCTCATGATCCTGCTTGCGACGCCAAAATGTTAGTCTAGGAAAACTGAGTCAAGTCATGTTTGCAAGCGAAGGAGAATACCATTGAAAGATCTCTACCGAAGTGACGAAAGGTATTTATTTGACTACATAACACGAAACCACGTACATTGGTAGACAAACGCCATCCGATTGGCTGGGGGTTAAAACCATGCACACTGGCAAGCACAAATGTACACAGGTAGGGGTAAAACGATAGCGCGCAAGAATTATCAGTCACGGGAGAGAGAGAGAGAGAGAGAGAGAGAGAGACAAGTGAAACAACATGAAAAACCAAAGTACAACCCCAACAGACAGTCTGAAAAGAAGAGTCTGAGGACAGTCTGAGAAGGACAGTCTGAGAGGGACAGTCTGAGAAGGACAGTCTGAGAAGGACAGTCTGAAAAGGACCGTCTGAGAAGCAGATATTGAAAAGAAGTAGTTGAAAAATGAAGAAAATTGGGGAAAGTTTAAAAGCCAAATAGCAAAAAATAGTTGCGACATTTCATAATACGACCGTTCAACCGCATTAAACAGGACAGCAGATGTTCAACGAGAGCCTGAAAACCAACAATCTCAAGCTGCCTGAGCCTCATGCAACGCTGCATCTCATGGAGGACTTCTTCACCAACTTCCGTCAGGACAATCACCTCGTACCTTTGGTCGCTTTCCTCGAGTCCGCTCTGGGAAGGCCGCTGACGCCGCCATCTATGGAGCAGTGCCTGAGGCTGACGCTGCGTCACGGCGAAGCGCCAGAGTACTGCACCGAGGCAGCGAACAGATGGTCCGTGGCCGAACTGATGAGCGGAGGGAGAGGAGCGACGGGCGTCTCCCGTGCTTGATTGATCTCGCAAGCCACGAGTGTAATTTTATTCTCCAACTTGGTTTTCATTTGAAGTTGAAAGCCAATATTAGTCTTTAAAGGCACAGACCCTATCAGAACATAGAAGCACTTCGTTTTAATTTTTTAAACTGGTGTGGGATCAATATTTACCTTCGTCTCATATTTACTTATTTTATTAGTATTATATTGCGATACATATCATATTTGCAAATTTGACTTAAACTCAATCAGTAATTACACTCATACCTTTCAATATAAGAAAAAATAAATCAGGATCACTCTAAAACATTTCTCAAAACTGAATTCTTGACTTACTGGTTGACCTGGAACTGCGCTTAAATGAAATGTATAGTTATTTTTGACAAGACACATTTTCTCTAGTATGCATAAAAAAGATTATTTTAATCACGATGAAGGTCACAGATAGTGTTATTATGCATCTTTGCGCAATTAATAAAAATGGAAAAACCGCGGAATTTCCACGGTTTTTGGACCAACTATATTGCTGATAAAGTACTAGCTATCTAAAGAACGCATATAATTATGGAAGTTTTATTAGCTCCTTGTTTTAGGTAGCTAAGTATGTGACTTCAAGAATAAAATTAGACTTGAAACTCATCAAACTGAACTTTCGTGCGTAATGTCTAAATATACTTTTACAGTACATTCAGCCTTATAAATAAGTAGTATACGTTTTTTTGACACAAAGCCGATTTCCTTATGGCGAAATACATAGTAAGTACAGGCCCAAAAAAATGGCAGAGTCCGAAATTTGCCGTGCACGCAAACTAGCTTTTACGCAATGAATTAACCAATTAGCTGAATCACTTTTACGCAAACACCTGTCTATCCACCTAAATTCTATCCGCAATGAATGCTGCTAATTACAAGCCCAACCAAAATTCAATTTGACACAAAGCTTATTTCGCGTATAACTTAACGCATTTAAATTCTTCTTTTCAAGCAGTATTGTATATTTCAACTAGATACAAACACAATTTGACGCACAAATTAGCGAGTTTACAAATATTGAGGCAGCACTCGTAAAACAAAATTGCGTAATTTAGCATACAAGTATCGAAACGAACCAGTGCGAATTATATTCCGTTTAAAAACGCTTCGAATAAAACACTCTAGGTTTCCTCTGGTAGTCAACTTATGAAAAATATAAAAAATTACCCAAAATCCACAACTTCCACTCTGTGGGTCTTGGATAGCAAAGCGACTATAACACCAATTTTTCGAATTTCCACATTCTTTTCCTAGCCATTTTGCTATTCTTGGCAATGGTACTAGACCAAGAGAATCAAAATATTCACCAAGTCGTTTGCTACCGCGACCTGCTCGATGACCATAAACCCAAACGCATACCCAATGTTTTCCGGGCAGGTTGGAGACGTCAGTATTAACGATAAAAAATAGTTTTTACCGTCTAAAGGTAAGCGTCTAAGTCCACCAACAAAGTTTTGAGGAAAAACACCAAGAAATACAACATTTAAAAAATGTGCGCACAATTTCGATACAACATTGCGAAGGAAGCGATCTGTTACACCACGATCTAGGATAGAATCAATTACTTCCATACTGTGCCAGGAACAATGTCGCGAAGTTCAGTAAGTTGCAGTTGCTTGTCAAATATACCTCCAAATATGACGTTGTACACGGTACTAGTTGCAGCATTGAAGCGTAACTCTAGTTTTACATTTCCTTCCTTATACAGTTGCACTCCCCGTCCGACACCAGGTTCACTTCCAAGACTGAATGCAAAAATTGAGTAACCATTGGCGTAATCCAGCATATTAAATCCAATATCTCGTCCCTGTAGATAGATTCCAAGCTGTTGTAGCAAAAAATTATACTCTGTCACACAATCATCTCCAAAGTTTGTCTGCAGCGGACGCGATGGTACCGAGTCTCCATTCACAAACACACCAATGCTGCTCACATTTGCATGCTCAAAGTTGAACGGATTTGTGTCCATGCTTCCATTGAATGCCTTGTTGCTTACGATTGCCATCAATAAAAGCCGTGGTACCCCACTAGGAAACAAATTTTCATGCGTATGGCTAGACGATCCTCGGGTATAGTAAACGTACCAAGGCTTAGACTTCGGTGCGGATATAATGCATTGTGACTTTTAAGTCCATGAGCATGTGCACTGATAACACTCGGCGAGGGTTGAACAAACCGCAATCGTAGTTCTGCACGCAAAAACTTGATCTCATAGTCTTTTAAAACCGCACCAGCTTCTAATTTTGACCCGCTCAGGACAAATTTACTTTTTGCCGGTATGAGCTTGATCCGTAGTGGTGTCTTTGATAGTAGATACCGAGGCTGACGAAACAAATCCAAGAATAACGGCCCCGATACAGTGCACCGCCTATTGTTAGCAATGAGCGCCTGCCTCTTTGTTCGTCCATCGTTTTCACTTGTTGCATTCATTTTACCAGCTGTATCCTTGTAAAACCCCCACGGCAGTAAACCAGCCTTCTGAGCTGTATGTCCATATTCCAGTAATGTAAGAAGCATAGCCTTGTATGGATACATAAAACTACCACCTTCAACTACAGTATCGCCAATAGTAAATTGAACGTCCTCAAACAATGTTCCAATAACCAAATTATTCAAACAAACAAAATTTTTCGTTGCATCTATAGGTTCACCTTCACTATCACTAACGCTGAAGCATACCGTGAGCACAGTTTCTTGTAGATCCAAATACAAATCGCCTGCAGGCACAACTTCAAATTCGATAGGTGATCCTTTTGTAATACCATGTTGCGGTTGAATGTTAGTATATCGATTATCCAAAACACTAAACTGAACAGGACTTTGATCAAATAGCGACAATTCACTTTTAAGAGCAGCAATATCAGGTCCAAGCAAATGATTCATGCTACTTTTCAAACAGACTAAAAATTTTCTTGCTTGCAGTAGCAGTTCGACGTTTTCCTATACCACCGGTCTTCTTGCGTTTTCTTTTGTTCACGCGTCCCTTTCCACACTGTCTTGTTCGTCGTTTCTTTTGCCGTTTCTTCTTTCCTAAGCTTATAGCCACTCCACTGGTTCTTTTCCTTCGCTTTGGTCTCGAAACTGCAGTTGTATTAAACATCTCTTCGCTCGATTCTGTGTCCAAGTGACGCTTCCGACCCATACCAATTTTTGCTGTCGCACTTTTCAAATACTCCAGACCACGATCCAAGAAATCTTTCTTTGCGTTGCGTAGTACAGGATACACCAATCTGTCCGCCAAATTTGACAAAAAACCGTAACCTTCGTAAACAGGAATGCCATATCCACCTCCACCTTCAGCAGATCTATTCGGACCAGAATAAAAAGCAAAAATAGGATCCATTTCAACAGTCTTCTCTTCGTCATGCAATCCCAATTCATGTGTTACTTATACACTTTAGAAAATAGTTTAGCAGTCTTTGCGTCAAGATCATTTTCGTTTAACCACTGACTTCTTGAGATTGGCATACCTTTCCATTTTACTAGATACAGACGACTTCGATTTTTCGCTCGATCAGTTTCAATAACTTTTTCAATTTCATTAGGTGTTTCATCTGTCTCGTTTACCAACATTAGTTCCGCTTGGTTAAACCTTCCTTTCAGCACTTCAAATCCATCTTCAGGGTCCACTAATTCGTACATTGGCGGGTCTGTCAAGTGTACACGATGAATGCGATATTTTGAATTACTCCAAGTCGTAGTGTATCCTTTTTCAAATGTTCCTCGACGTCGTGTAATTCTAACCCAATCACCAACTTTAAATTTATTCTCATTCTTTTTAGTGTACGACTTCGCAAACATTTTGTCCCACAAAATTCCTTGTAAATGCGGGTCTGTCTCTACCCGTTTTGGTGTTTCTCCACTCAAGGATCGATGAGGACTAGAGTTGAAATTATCTTCCAATTGCGGTAAAATGTCAAACCATCGAGGTAAATTTTTTGCTCGAAAGTATCGTAATAGACGTTCCTTTAACGAGCGGATAAATCGTTCAGCCATGCTTGCCTTGTAATTGCTTTGGCTAACAAAAAATCGAACTCCTTCCTGTTTCAGCATTTGACGTGTAGCTCTTCCGAGAAACTCCATACCAGCATCACCTTGTAAATAAACAGGCTTAAAACCACTTCGAAAAATCTCTAGTAATACTTGACTAACTTCTGAAGGCTTCTTTGTACGCAATGGTCTTAGTCGTACAACTCTAGTAAAACAGTCGATAAGAACAAGTATGTAACGATAACCTCGATTTTCCGTCTTGTATTGAGGTAAATCTGCCAAATCGATTTGAAACTGAAACTTTGCAACTGGTGGCACACTAATTTTTGGAGTTGGAAAGTTTCGTCGTGTTTTTCGAAATAAATGATGCTCATTTGTTGATCGCACCCAATTATCAACTTCGCGCTTTGCAACTTTGTTCGTAATCTGTGGAAACTTTTTACGTACTTCACGAACAAGTATAATCTTGTTACCACTAAATGAAGTAGGCCTGTTCAAGTTAAAAAAAGCATCCGTCAAAAATTCTTCAATTTCCTTACGCACTCGCTTCATCATCAGTTAGATTGATGCTAGTCGTTTGACAGTTGCAACAAAAGAACGAAGCCTCGATCGAATCTCCGTCAGTATCCTCGTTGTGCTCCTTTCCCAGAAACGGCACACATTCAGATTTTATGCAAAAAAACTCACAGAGACGAATCAAAAGTTTTTGGAAGATAGATGACATGGTTTGTCTTATTAAACTATATATTTTTCATAAACAAAAAATTAACCTTTTTAAAAAGCTTATAGTGCTCGAATCAATTTTGTTAAAACGTAATCTGTAATTTTAAAACAACTTAATTCAGTGTTTGATAATTTTCAAACAGACTAAGATCCTCCTTTGCAACAGTTTTTGGAGCAGACATTAGCTCGTTTCGTACATGACGCCCGATTTGGTTTGCTGCGATTCCACGTTTTCGAAGAAAGTCTAAAAATGTTTTTAGTCCACTAGGCGGTTGAGTCTCGTGTCGCTTAAGCGGTCTGTCTCGAACAACATATTCCATGAGATCTTGTATCTCGGCATCAGTCAAATTAGCCAGCATTGGTTCTGCATTCTTGTCCATGTCCGAAAATAGGTTTTGAGCGAGAGCTTCGAAACGTGGTAAAAAAACTTTAGGAATTTCCCTTGATTCGCTGGCATATGAACTTCTTACAGTAGTCCCTTTGCGAACAAGTGACAGATTGTCCTCGTCTCCAGTGCGATAGACTTTGCGCAATTTTAAAAGTTTGTCTTCCAATCTGCTTCGTTTCAATTGAGCTGTGTAATTTGGCTCCTTTTCCATTTCCTTGTCCAAGTTATCCATTTGGTCTCTCATTTCCACCATATTTTTTGCCAGAGCATCTTGCGGTGCGTCTAAAACTTCAGTTTTTCGAGGTGTCTCAGCAGTTGGTGACGATCCTTGCTCTGCACCTTGACATGCAGATTGATACACAGATTCAGGTACTAGATACATTCGTTGAAAACTACTACTCTCGTTAGTTCGCATTATATTCCTACTACTTTCGTTGAATTGATCGTATTAAATTCGCTGCTCCCGCGGCGGTACCAACTACTCCAGACGTTATCCCAAGCGCAGTGCTTATAGCAGGTAGAGCGGCAATAATTGGAGCCAAAAAAGGTAAAAATCCTCCGTGTTGGACAAGTATTTTCCTTTTTGCAGTAATTGGAGTCTTCTGTTCCAAAAGCTGGCGTATATATCTGCGATGCTTCTCAAGTCGTCTTTTGTTACAGTTACTAATTTTAATACGTCCACTAATAATATTAAACAGAAAGTCTACTAGACATCGTATCTCCGACTCTGAAAGTGTTTGTAAAAAACTTTTTCTCTGCTTTGGATGCTTTAGCCGATAAACAATTTGTAGTAAAAAAGCACACTGACACAATGAGCGAGCATTTTGTTTTCCTTTTTCTGTTAGTTCGCTCATTCTTACAAAACAAATTCACAAAATTTTCTATTACACAATTAATCTTTGCTTATAAATTAGTCCGACCTATGTTTAAAATGCAGTACGACAACAACGTGTGCTCCCGGATCAAAATTAAACGGTTTTCCGCGCTGGTCCGATAGTCGAATCGAAATCTCGTGAATTT
Source organism: Macrostomum lignano (assembly GCA_002269645.1). Taxonomy (NCBI): domain Eukaryota; kingdom Metazoa; phylum Platyhelminthes; family Macrostomidae; genus Macrostomum; species Macrostomum lignano. The sequence goes on from NIVC01004469.1 coordinate 40,487, forward strand.
GTTGTCGATTTGTTTTCAAGTAGTAGGGTGTTTGCAATGCACTGCTATCGCGTATAAGTTCTCCGTTTTTCTTTTGTTGGAGTTCCACAACTCGAAGCAACGGTACTGATGTACTTCCCACTGCTTGATACTCGATTATATCTGTGTAACAGTACATGTAAACCGTTTTACTAGGCATCGGAGAAGGTAGCACAGCATCCAAGTAGGTTTTGTTAATGCGCCAAACACGATTTCTCAACCAATATTGGTGTACTTTGATGTACACTTCTCCTTCCGTTTTTCGAAGATAGTCTCCATGCGAAACAAGTCGTATAGCTTCACCAGGCGATAGAACACAATAAAAAACATAATAGTTCTCAGGTACTAGCGCTAGAGTATTGTCGAGACTTTTTATCAAATCCAAGTATGAACCATCCGGTGGTTGTACACTACCAGCGGCAGGTTTTGATAATTTTTCCGAGACAAGTCCAGAAAGTTTCTTCCAAGAGTCAAATTTGAAAGCGTCCATAAATGTAACTGGTAGTTCTAATCCAATAGTTTTTTCGCCTGAATTTCGTAAAAGCCAGGCAAATTTTTCATCTGTACCAGACGGTTGCCAGGAAACGTAAGCATCCAAGTCTGCCTCTGCCCAAACACGACCCCAATAGTTTTTCTTTAATCGTATTATTGAGTCAATGTCCGCAAAATATGGAACTTCAAATCGACGCTCACGATGAGCATTTGGCGTCGTAATTGCTCCATGGCACAGTAATTCAACTAGTGCAACCTCGAAGAATCCGTTCAATAAATTTATTGGTTCAGTTAGTCGCACTCGAAATTCATTAGGCGAGTTGGTTTCGTAACTGATATCGTTTGACGGCAAAAAAACGTAAAAACTCATTTTGAAATAAAACACAAACTAATATTGACAACAGTTTATAATTTGCTTATAATAATATTACACAAACTTTGCATCACATTCACGAGTATAGACAACTTGTTCATCACCAGAAAATATTCCTGTTCTCAATCGTAAAAAATCTGGTGTCACTTGCCGCAGGTCAATGAATAAATATGAAAAAGGTTTGTTATTTGTTGCGTCTTCATACACATTCACTAGAAACCTACTATTACGCGGATACATTTGTCGACCGAGATGTTCAACTGTGGTTCGATCGCGCACACTACGAGTTAGACAAATATAACTAGCTGATAAACTTCGCATGCGTGCTTCTGGATCAGACTTGTTAAAAAGACCTTGACAAAGGTACAGACAAGTCAAAGGGATATGATGCGCATGCTTTGTAAACATACTAGTAAATTCTGGCAACTTAGCAATCTCGCTTTGCAAGTCGTCAACAACAACCAAATCGTGTGGTAAAAAACGATTAATCATCTGTGGTGTGAATTCGGGTACAAAAACAATAGGGTCAAGACCGCTTTTTTGCCAGCATGTTCTAATTCGTTGTTGATCGTCTGGTTTCAAACTTGATCCATGGCACCAAACAAGACGGCACGGTTTTTTATCAAATAATTCTTTTCGTTCAGTCAACAAACGCAACGTCCATTCAGTTTTACCCGAGTTTGAAGGTCCAGCAATAATAAATGTAGAATCGTGAGCTAGTTGCATATTGTATGGCTGCTGCATTTTCAAGCACCAAAGCGTTGCTTAACTTGCATAACCTTGGTAACCAACTTCGCAGCTAGTTTTTCTTTCCAACCAGTAGACGGATCGTGGGCAATCTCTCGTGCACCAGATTCTAATAGCTTATCAGCTTTTAACCTCTCTTGCACGTCAGAATTTTTATCATAGGCCACGTCGTGAAGCATGCACAAATTGTCAAGCCGATTAATTCCTCGTTGTCCTTTTGCTAGCCTAGCTTGCAGTTGCGTACCTGGACCACAAAACTGATATCCGCCGGGTAAATGTGCTTCAAATGGTAAATGATTAATTAACCAATTTACGACACCATAACCTTGTTGCTTTTTATTAATCTTTCTAATAGATTTCTTCTTTTACGAATGCTCTTCTTTTTCTTTTTAAAACCTCGATCTTTCGCTGGAGACATTTTTACAACATATATTTTAGGCATAAATTTTTAAAATTGCTTATAGTATTTACAAAGCTCTCGCATAGTGCACCAATCACCAAAGAAAAAAATCAGTTTATTATTATTATTATACTTATTGGCCAGTGCTGCCAAAGCCGCCAAAGCCGCGCCGCTTGGTCGGCGGCTCAATCATCCGAATCGAATTGTCTGCTTCAGTCACATAGACTGAAGCAAGCACGGCCTGCTCCAGAACCAGTTGTGCAATACTGAGCCCGGCATAGTACTCAAAGTCTTCCGGACTGTAATTAAACAAGACTATACAGATTTCACCAGTATAGTCGGGGTCGATTACGCCACCGCCAACAAATAAGCTGTGCAGAGCCATGCTGGAACGTCCCGCTATCCTGCCATAGGTACCAGGCGGTAAGCGAATTTTGAGTCCGGTTCGCACACTCCGGGACTCGTAGGCCGGAATGGTACCATCGACGCCAGCGCAAAGATCATACCCGATCGACCCGACAGTTTTTCGGGTCGGAATCGTTGCCGAATCGTATAGACGTTCAACTAAAAGCTTACGATCAGTTAGTTGTTGTTGCTGCTGCTGCTCGGGATTCATGTCGATTCTTGTAGCTGAAAGTTTAAAAAAAAGTTTTTTTTTCTTGAAACATGAACGATAGCACTACATTTACGTCTACTACAAGCACAAGCTTAGTCTTGAGAATCTAACTATAAAAAATATACTTTTTCAAATAATTAAACACAATTAAAAAAGTGCTAAAATTATAATTTAAACGAATGCCGGTATCATTTATTTATTGTAAATAATGATCAATGAAAAATTAATGATGGTTACAGTCTTCTATAGCATGCTATTACTTTGTACAACAAAAGAGATCAGAGCATATTGTTAATTAATTAGCCAAGTGCCAGTGTCCAAAGGGTAGCGAATTAATTGAACTTGTCCAGGATCGCTTCGTATCGAAGAAGCTTAGTGCAAGTTTTCTTTGTTGCATCAAAAAAAACTTTCTGTTTTCGAGAACGAATGGACTGTATGCGCGAAAACACAAGTTGTCGCTTGTGTAAGACTCTTAAATAGTCTTGATGCTTTAAACTGCTCTGTGCGGCTTTAGAAGCAGTACTGCCCAGCTTTGCGACCGATTGAGACTGGAACTTTAAACGATTGCTGCTTAACCAGACCGGACCGGACTGGACCGGACCGGACTGGACCGGACTCCCCGCCCGCCGCCGCCGCCGCGCCGCCGCCACCACCACCACCACCACCGCCGCCACACACCACCACGCCGCCACCACCACCACTGCCGCCGCCCGCCCCACACCACCGTGGGACGTATTTGTTGACAGTGTGCTTGCATGGCTTTTGCGATAAACGCAGAGCATCAGTCTAGCTGCTCGATTGCTCTATATTGCCAATTACTACCTCGAGATTGAAAATTGCAATTTATTAACAACTGATTAATAACGCGTGCGAACCAGTCATTGTAGGCCTCGGGAGATAACAGCATGTCACTGTTTGCAATCGTCTCATCAAATGATATTGTCGCAATGTTGGTATTAAAATAGACCGAAATGATCTCTTCGCTGCTCGAGCCATCGTTGTCGTCTGCTGCTGTTTTCGGTCGAAATAGTGTCACTTTCAAGTGAAAGCAGACTCTTATTAATAAACTGGGTGAGCCAATTTTTTCCAATATTTTAAATATGGTTCTCTAAAGACGCAATCAACTCGCCAGGAAGTAACTCGCCAGAGCTGTTGCCTTGTTCAAGAGTGGGAGTAAATTCGACAAAATTTACCCGACCACGATGAGCTGACTCGCGCAAAGCGATGGACCACCCATCTGGTGGGTTTTCGTCAGGTTTTGCAGCGATCCGGTCAGTAATCGTTGCGGTGAAAAACAAGCACCATGCGAGTGAGCATGCAGCTCGGCTTGATTACTGAACTTTTTTCTGCAGATTTGGCATTGTGCACGCGGCATTTGTGCACCTAGCTCGACAACGAGCGTATCGAGCATAATATTAATAGATGATCCGGTTTGTCATTTGCGGCTGTAAGAAAAATGATGATTTGGTTAGTTATAGGTATAGCTGACACGTTTACTATTAGAGAAAACAATTGGTAAATAAATAAAAAAAGACAAAATGTTTTAAAAGAATGCATCGCAACTGCGATTGACAGCAATTTTACTTGTTAAGTTTAGTTATTAACAGAGATTAAAAAATCCTTGACATGGTTAAGAATATTATTCAATTCATGAGTGTTTTGAACGCCCATAACAAACTTTTTCGAAAAAAATATGTATACAAAAAAGCCTTGGTTTTGATGCTGATC
>NIVC01004470.1:0-44853 GCA_002269645.1 Macrostomum lignano
GCCGCAGCGTCAGGGCGCAACCTTCTTTTCTTACTTGGCCGCCTGCCCTCAGTGAATCTCGGGCTCAGTGCGCAGCTGGGCAGGCGGCAATCTGTGTTTGTAAATCATGCCGGGCCATCAATTCCATTTGTTACTCGCTGGCCCAGTGTGCAGCCGCCTCAGCTAAGTTTTTGTCTGGCGGCTGCTGAGGCGGCCAAATCAAAACGCCAGGCCCGGCGTCAGTTGCGCAGCCTGCAGGCAGTAGGAGAAATGGTGGCTGTGCGACCGCTCGGCTGTGAAATGTCACCGTTTTCAATGCATTGTTTCATTTGCTTGCAGATGAGGATGCGGCGAATCAGAAAGTTTCGAACTTTTGTGGGCACCTTCGATTTTGATGCAATTATTGCGATATGCCCAAAATGATCAACCATGATCAGCTGAAACCAGGGAGACGGAGCTGAGTGAAGCGGACTGAGGTCTCCTCTATTGCGCTTCCACCTGCCAGTCTGATAAAATAATAGCTGCACAATTATATTATTATTGCCATTGCCTTTCATCGCCCCACAGCAGCAAGGCCTGAATGAGGCTGTGAATTTGGCTGGCAGGCAAATCAGCTGAAATTCCCCGTTCATCCAGGCTGAGGTCACGTGACAGCCACGCAATACCCTTTCAGCATGTTGGCCCGCGCGTCTGTTGTTGACGCTACTATCATCATACAATTATTTATGATTAGCCGGAAGTAATAAAATGCATGTTACACTGTATTCAGCAGTACAATACGGCAATTCTGAATCAGAGACCTATGCTCAGGCCAGACCAGCTTCTTCCAGACCGATCGGGGGGTGACGCTTGAGTGCACTATGGTCCTCTTATAATTTAATTTAACCTGATGTGAATAGGTTTTGAAGGCTATCAAATTGGCAGTATTAGGAACCTAAGCACAACCCTGAGCGCAACCCTGATCACAAACCTGAGCACAAACATGAGCACAACCCTGAGCACAACCCTGAGCACAACCCTGAGCGCAACCCTGATCACAAACCTGAGCACAAACATAAGCACAACCCTGAGCACAAACCTGAGCACAAACATGAGCACAACCCTGAGCACAACCCTGATCACAAACCTGAGCACAAACATAAGCACAACCCTGAGCACAAACCTGAGCACAACCCTGATCACAAACCTGAGCACAACCTGAGCACAACATGAGCACAACCCTGAGCACAACCCTGATCACAAACCTGAGCACAAACATAAGCACAACCCTGAGCACAACCCTGAGCGCAACCCTGAGCACAACCCTGAGCACAAACCTGAGCACAACCCTGAGCGCAACCCTGAGCACAACCCTGAGCACAACCCTGAGCACAACCCTGAGCACAAACATAAGCACAACCCTGAGCGCAACCCTGAGCACAACCCTGAGCACAAACCTGAGCACAACCCTGAGCGCAACCCTGAGCACAACCCTGAGCACAACCCTGAGCACAAACCTGAGCACAAACATAAGCACAACCCTGAGCACAAACCTGAGCACAAACATGAGCACAACCCTGCGCACAACCCTGATCACAAATCTGAGCACAAACATAAGCACAACCCTGAGCACAACCCTGAGCACAACCCTGAGCACAAACCTGAGCACAAACCTGAGCACAAACCTGAGCACAAACATAAGCACAACCCTGAGCACAAACCTGAGCACAACCCTGAGCGCAACCCTGAGCACAACCCTGATCACAAACCTGAGCACAAACATAAGCATAACCCTGAGCACAAACCTGAGCACAAACATAAGCACAACCCTGAGCACAACCCTGATCACAAACCTGAGCACAAACATAAGCACAACCCTGAGCACAACCCTGAGCGCAACCCTGAGCACAACCCTGAGCACAAACCTGAGCACAACCCTGAGCGCAACCCTGAGCACAACCCTGATCACAAACCTGAGCACAAACATAAGCACAACCCTGAGCACAAACCTGAGCACAAACATGAGCACAACCCTGAGCACAACCCTGATCACAAACCTGAGCACAAACATAAGCACAACCCTGAGCACAACCCTGAGCGCAACCCTGAGCACAACCCTGAGCACAAACCTGAGCACAAACATAAGCACAACCCTGAGCACATGTGCTCACGTGGTGTACACATTTACTAACTTTCTCATCGTCAGGCAGTGTACTCGTACTGTCTCAGCTCCTGGAAACGTAGTTGACTTCGATCAATGCGTAAATCGCACAATTCCAGGTCAAAATCTCAATAAGATGAACGAATCTTTTTGGTGCGAGGGTCGATCGGGCGTTCGGAAATCACGAAATCACCTACCATAGTGGTTGTTCCACATAGACAAGAACTATACTCATTTTTCATGGATGCGCACGAATATGCTTGTAAATTTACAAAAGTGTAAATTTATATTTATGCCATCTGTGCGTGTGTGCGAGTTTTCGATTAGAATTCCTTACTAGAATTATTAGAGTTCATGCGACACTTGAAATCTCGTGAGTACTGGACGAACTCGGAATGCAATGATTGATTAAACTCTTGTTGGACAACTCTACACAATGACACTTTACACAGGCAAACTTTGTCCGAACTTCTTCGATTCAATCCCCTTTGTTCGCGAGGAGTCACGAGGACAGCTTAAACTTATTCATGATTGTGTAAATGGATTGTTAACTAATTTAGGTACAATTAAATGTACAATCAAGGACTAATCAAGCAGAAGAAAGGGAAAAGTCGCTTCTTGGAAAATTTTAGGAGGCAAGTTTTTCCGAAAAAGAAACTTCGGGGACATGAGTTTTTAATTTTTCTGCGCAAAAATGTTATTGCTTTCGATTGTGTTTTTGAATTCAAACTGCATTCCAGCTCAAATTCGATTGATTTTCTCTCCGGCTACGCATCTGTCTTAACAATGACAAATGTTTTTTGGAATAAATTCAGAATATAATCCATGTTCTTGTATTGAAGTCACATTGACGCACATGAACACCTTAGTCCTTACTGCCAAATTTACTAATTACAGATGCTCATGTTCTAACATTCATTGAATTTCCGAGCTTATTTATAAAAAATAAAATAATGGTTTAAACAAAATGTCATGGCTTTGAATTTACTAGCTACAAAAGATTTTATTTTTTGTTATAAAAATAACAAATAGTGTTAGGAATAAAATAATTTTAAACTTTTGATCTGAAAGTTTTGTTTCTAAATAGCGTAGGCTGACATATTCAAGGTGCTTTTGAGCTAAATGTTTTTCAAAAAGTTTTTTACTTTGATGATTTGGTGACTAAAATTATCCCCAAAAACAAAATCGATTAATCATATTTTTTCCATTTATTATCCTTTCCGCGGAAACTTTGACGAAAATGTCGCGGAAATGTGACGATCTAGGATAACCAGCCTGAGCAGCCAACGAGAGCTCATAAGTGGCTAAAGCATTTTATGCAATGGATAGCAAAATCATCATCTGGCTATTAATTGTAATTGCCTTCAAGTATTCGTTCGCACAAAGTAAGTAAACTTAATTTTACTAATTTACTAATTTACTAGTTGGATGTTGAAATTTTCAAAAATGTAATATTGTTTTTTATACTACGCTGGTTTGAGTTATTACCCTGCATGCTTTGAGTAAATGTTAAACATTTGAGTAAATTATATAACACTGTTTTAGCTCCAGACAGTAGAAAGTTAAAGACAGTCAACCATTGTTTTATATAATCTAGGATTTTTATTATTCCAAACTAGAATTTGTCTCTACAAAATTTCGTTGCTGCTTTGCCCAAAAACAAGTAAAGTTAAATATTTAATCTTTTTTAATTTGTCTTTCCTTATTCTTTTAAAGATTTCTGTTGTTTCTAACTTTGTTGAACTATAAGAATAGCACAAGTATTGTTGCAAAATAATGACCTTAAGCCTAAAACTTTTAATTTGAAATAAAATATGGAAGCAAAGTTAGGTAAAAATAATTAAAAAGTTTTATTGAAATGTAGGGGCGTCGCCATGGATTTTATGATGGGGGTCAAAGCCAAGAATTCTACATGCACATGTACATGACTAAATTCCTACATGACATTATTTTCAGAATCAGTGTTACCAGCGCTCATTTTAGCGCCATAGGCACTCATTTTAGCGCCACAGGCACTCATTTTGGCGCCACAGGCACTCATTTTAGCGTAGCAGGCACTCATTTTGGCGCCGCAGGCACTCATTTTGGCGCCGTAGGCACTCATTTTGGCGCCGTAGGCACTCATTTTGGCACTGCAGACACTTTTTGGCGCCGCAGGCGCTATATTTTGTCGCCATGAGGCAAAATTACTAATTTCCATAACGGGTCACAATTGGTGGGATGGGGGGTGGGACAAAACATTGACATGTCCCCACCATAGATTTTACTGGCGGGGGCATGTCCCCCTTGTCCCCCCCCCCGGTGGCGACGCCCCTGTTGAAATGTACTCGTAGTTCTACTAGCAGTAGCAGAGATATCACAGTGTAAATTCATTAAATCTTTCTTTATAAACAACATAGCAATCACGCAATATTTAGCAATTCACGAACGATTCGTATTAGTTAGTATTTACGCTGCTGTATCTGTAGTTGGAGTACTGTGATAGATTTTCAATGCAGTTTCAATTCCCCATCACATAAATTACAATAAAAAACACTGTCCGAATAACTAAATGCCCTCAACTATATTATAGCAAGCACAGCGGATTCAGCAGCACCAGACTCCCCAACTGCCATCCTCGATGCCAGCAGCTCTGTGAGCACTGACTCAGGTTTTACATCAAGTATTTCCCCAGGCATTGCGTCCCAGAGCACATTCTCAGCTGTGGCAGAAACAGCAGCTGCAGATGCAGCAACTCCACAATCGAGCAGCATTCAAACTGATTTTTTTGTCCCATCGATGTCATCTGCAGTGAACTCAGTGTCTGCTGCTGAAACATCGACTGCCACTGTTAGCGCTGCAACTTCCGAGTTTACTGAACCAGGTGAATCCGTGACTGCACCAGCTGCAACAGGTGAATCCGTGACTGCATTGGCCACATCAGGTGAATCCGTGACTGCATCAACTGCAACAGGTGAATCCGTGACTGCATCAGCTGCAACAGGTGAATCCGTGACTGCATCAACTGCAACAGGTGAATCCGTGACTGAATCAACTGCAAAAGGTGAATCCGTAACTGCATCAGCTGCAACAGGTGAATCCATGACTGCACCAGCTGCAACAGGTGAATCAGTGACTGCATCAGCTGCAACAGGTGAATCCGTGACTGCACCAGCTGCAACAGGTGAATCCGTGACTGCATCAACTGAAACAGGTGAATCCGTGACTGCATCAGCCACATCAGGTGAATCCGTGACTGCATCAACTGCAACAGGTGAATCAGTGACTGCATCAGCTGCAAAAGGTGAATCAGTGACTGCATCAGCTGCAACAGGTGAATCCGTGACTGCACCAGCTGCAACAGGTGAATCCGTGACTGCATCAGCTGCAACAGGTGAATCCGTGACTGCATCAGCCACATCAGGTGAATCCGTGACTGCATTGGCCACATCAGGTGAATCCGTGACTGCATCAGCTGCAACAGGTGAATCCGTGACTGCTTCAGCCAAATCAGGTGAATCCGTGACTGCATCAGCTGCAACAGGTGAATCCGTGACTGCATCAACTGCAACAGGTGAATCCGTGACTGCATCAGCCACATCAGGTGAATCCGTGACTGCATCAGCCAAATCAGGTGAATCCGTGACTGCATCAGCCACATCAGGTGAATCCGTGACTGCATCAGCTGCAACAGGTGAATCAGTGACTGCATCAGCTGCAACAGGTGAATCCGTGACTGCACCAGCTGCAACAGGTGAATCCGTGACTGCATCAGCCACATCAGGTGAATCCGTGACTGCATCAACTGCAACAGGTGAATCCGTGACTGCATCAGCTGCAACAGGTGAATCCGTGACTGCATCAACTGCAACAGGTGAATCCGTGACTGCATCAGCTGCAACAGGTGAATCCGTGACTGCATCAACTGCAACAGGTGAATCCGTGACTGCACCAGCTGCAACAGGTGAATCCGTGACTGCATCAGCCAAATCAGGTGAATCCGTGACTGCACCAGCTGCAACAGGTGAATCTGTGACTGCATCAACTGCAACAGGTGAATCCGTGACTGCATCAGCCACATCAGGTGAATCCGTGACTGCATCAGCTGCAACAGGTGAATCCGTGACTGCATCAGCCACATCAGGTGAATCCGTGACTGCATCAGCTGCAACAGGTGAATCCGTGACTGCATCAGCCACATCAGGGGAATCCGTGACTGCATCAGCTGCAACAGGTGAATCCGTGACTGCACCAGCTGCATCAGGTGAATCCGTGACTGCATCAACTGCAACAGGTGAATCCGTGACTGCATCAGCCACATCAGGTGAATCCGTGACTGCATCAACTGCAACAGGTGAATCCGTGACTGCATCAGCCACATCAGGGGAATCCGTGACTGCATCAGCTGCAACAGGTGAATCCGTGACTGCATCAGCTGCAACAGGTGAATCCGTGACTGCATCAGCTGCAACAGGTGAATCCGTGACTGCATCAGCTGCAACAGGTGAATCCGTGACTGCATCGGCCAAATCATCAGGTGTGACAGCAGTGTCAACGCTTTTAGCGAGCCAATCAGCATCAGGGCTGTTATTTTCGACGGCACCTTCTGAGGTGTTCAGCCCAACCTCAGTCTCTGCTGCGAGTAGTGAGGCGCCTGTCTCAGCAGCCTCTGTGTCTGCCCCAGTCTCAGGTTGGGCTTTGCTCACAGCTGATGACTTAAGCAGCTGCGCTTGGCTTCCGGCTTCTAAGCCTAACATTGCTTGAATTTCATTGGGTTAATTGCTGACTAACCCAGGCGGGAGCCACTCAAGTGCCGCAAAGTTAGCGTTTCTAACCCTCCGCTTTTTGTCTGAATCAAATTTTAACGCTTTCGCCTGTCGCAGTTTGATGTTTTAGCGGCCTTTCGGCTGAGCAACTTACACAGCTTCCTGCTGACATGCCCAACTCAACTTAGCATTACCTGGCTTAACTCTTGAAGCTCTAAAAGTGCAGACTTTGCAATTGAATCGCGCAGCTGCGGTCGGAGGATGTCAGCAGATTGCAATCTCACATTGCAGACATTACAGCAGCGCCGCCTGCGGCAACTTCAGCGGAAACCGGTGCCAGTCTAGGAGTCAGTGAGAGCGCTGGGACCACCGACTCCACTGGCAGTCCAACTGGCACAGCCAGTGCGCCAACCACATTGGCCACTTGCCGGCCGAAGCTGAACCTCAGTCCGAATCTGTCACCGTTTTGGGTGCTGACAGGTAACTGCTGTCAGTTATTGGTGCTAGAAGCTGCATTTATTTGCAACCTCGAGACACCTGAGACAAGCTCTCAGACACCTGACCCTCACTCAGAACTGCAAACTGCCCGTCCTGAGACACCTGACCCTCACTCAGAACTGCAAACTGCCCGTCCTGAGACACCTGACCCTCACTCAGAACTGCAAACTGCCCGTCCTGAGACACCTGACCCTCACTCAGAGCTGCAAACTGTCTGTCCTGAGACACCTGACCCTCACTCAGAGCTGCAAACTGCCTGTCCTGAAACACCTGACCCTCACTCAGAACTGCAAACTGTCTGTCCTGAGACACCTGACCCTCACTCAGAACTGCAAACTGCCCGTCCTGAGACACCTGACCCTCACTCAGAACTGCAAACTGCCCGTCCTGAGACACCTGACCCTCACTCAGAACTGCAAACTGCCCGTCCTGAGACACCTGACCCTCACTCAGAACTGCAAACTGCCCGTCCTGAGACACCTGACCCTCACTCAGAGCTGCAAACTGTCTGTCCTGAGACACCTGACCCTCACTCAGAACTGCAAACTGCCTGTCCTCAGACACCTGACCCTTATCATGAACTGCCAGTTGTCCTCAGAGAACGTTCTCCTTAGGCAGACAGCCCATCCACTTTTGAACCTCCCCAGTTCTTCAGTCGGTGACATCTGCCACGGACGTCTCGGCCTGCCAGTGGGCAGATGACATGGAGTCGCTGCTCCTGACGCTGCTGACCGAGTCGCAAGCTCTGTCCTCGACGGGTGGTCGCCGCCGCAGGCGTTTCGCCGAGAACAGCAGCCTCCGACTGCAGCTGGTCAGCGCCACCCGCGATGCCGGATCGGAGCGGGTCAGCCTGGTGTACTACGCCATGAGCGCAGGCGGCGCGGCCTACCTTCCGGCTGACAGCGTCGTGTCGGCCATCAACGGCAACTCGGCCAGAGTCCCCGTGGTGCTGGGCTATTCTGTGGAGAGTCCGGCCGCTTCCGGTTTGTCTCCAAGCCTGCTTGATAGCGATTTTCGTTCAATACACAACAGTATGACAGTGTGACAGAATGACTTGCACTAGAGAGTGACAGTTCTATGGTATCGCGGAAAGCACTGTGTACCCAAGGAATTAGGCCTTCTAATTTCTCAGAGTTTCTGAAGTCTGACTTTGCTTCAGACTACGCTATCAGTAGAGTTGAAGTTATTGTGACAAATTCTGGTTGGTTTACAGATTGGTTTAGAGACAGTTTGGGTCACTGTCCCCGGGTCACTGTGGTTTCACTATCCACGCGGGTCACTGTGCCCACTGTGGGTCGCAGTCGACGGGTCACTGTGAGTTCACTATCCAGGGGGTCACTGTGGGTTCACTATCCAGGGGGTCACTGTGGGTTCACTATCCAGGGGGTCACTGTGGGTTCACTATCCAGGGGGTCACTGTGGGTTCACTATCCAGGGGGTCACTGTGGGTTCACTATCCAGGGGGTCACTGTGGTTTCACTATCCAGGGGGTCACTGTGGGTTCACTATCCAGGGGGTCACTGTGGGTTCACTATCCAGGGGGTCACTGTGGGTTCACTATCCAGGGGGCCACTGTGGGTTCACTATCCACGCGGGTCACTGTGACCACTGTAGGTTCACTATCCAGGGGGTCACTGTGGTTTCACTATCCAGGGGCCACTGTGGGTTCACTATCCACGCGGGTCACTGTGACCACTGTGGGTTCACTATCCAGGGGGTCACTGTGGTTTCACTATCCACGCGGGTCACTGTGACCACTGTGGGTCGCAGTCGACGGTCACTGTGGGCTCACTATCCAGGGGTCACTGTGATCACTGTAGGTTCACTATCCAGGGGGTCAATGTGGGTTCACTATCCAGGGGGTCACTGTAGGTTCACTATCCAGGGGGTCACTGTGGGTTCACTATCCAGGGGGCCACTGTGGGTTCACTATCCAGGGGGTCACTGTGGGTTCACTATCCAGGGGTCACTGTGGGTTCACTATCCAGGGGTCACTGTGGGTTCACTATCCAGGGGGTCACTGTGGGTTCACTATCCAGGGGGTCACTGTGGGTTCACTATCCAGGGGGTCACTGTGGGTTCACTATCCAGGGGGTCACTGTGGGTTCACTATCCAGGGGTCACTGTAGGTTCACTATCCAGGGGGTCACTGTGGGTTCACTATCCAGGGGGTCACTGTGGGTTCACTATCCAGGGGTCACTGTAGGTTCACTGTGGGTTCACTATCCAGAGGGTCACTGTGGTCACTGTGGGTTCACTATCCAGGGGTTACTGTGGTTTCACTATCCAGGGGTTACTGTGGGTTCACTATCCAGGGGTTACTGTGGTTACTGTCCATGGGTGACTGTGGCCTGTGGATTTGCTGTCCACCGGTCACTGAGGGTCACTACCCACAGGTCAGTGTACGGGTCATTGTGCACGTCCTGCCACTGGTCACTGTGGTTCCCGTGCTGTCCCCGTGGCGGGCAACTGCCGAACTGATCGCCAAGCAAACCCACCCTCAGTCTACGACAGCGCAGCAGCAGCCTCATCCTCCAAGTTGTGGGTGATTGGTGCCGTGCTGGGCTGCCTGGGCGCCCTACTGCTCATCGTGTGGGCGGTCCTGTTCGCCTACCACAAGTGCCTGCGCCCGTACGAGGCACCCAAGTTCGCCCACCAGCACGAGGGCCCGGCCGCAGAGGAGCTGGAGTTTCTCGGCCTGGAGGGCGACGGAAAGACGGTGAGCTTGCAGGCTTTTCATTAGAGGCAGGGAGTTGTGTGCACCCTGGCGCACTTTAAGCGGATTGTCACACAGCCGGCGAGAGGCATTGCTGCCCATTCCGCCGACTCCCCTGAACAGGCACACAAGCGCGCGGATACGTACGCAGCCATGCGCAGGCATGTACACTTTACTGTGTCTTGGGGGTTGGCCCTCAAGGGCGTCAGTTGCACGAGTAGAGCCAAGCCGAGATTTGAATTTAGCCGCAAGCTGATGTGACTGCACTTGGAATCGAACCTCGGCCGCTGGCATATCGGGGCGCTGTGCTAGTCCTGGGCTGCGCCCCCCTCCCCCGAGAACCAGTTTAAAGGCATAATTCAGGCATAATTTCGGACTAACACGACGATGCTTTTGTATGATGGGATATGCAAATAGTACCTGCGATGCTTGCAGTATGAGTGCACTTATTGCAGTGTGAGCACTCATTGCAGTGTGAGCACTCATTGCAGTGTGAGCACTCATTGCAGTGTGAGCACTCATTGCAGTGTGAGCACTCATTGCAGTGTGAGCACTCATTGCAGTGTGAGCACTCATTGCAGTGTGAGCACTCATTGCAGTGTGAGCACTCATTGCAGTGTGAGCACTCATTGCAGTGTGAGCACTCATTGCAGTGTGAGCACTCATTGCAGTGTGAGCACTCATTGCAGTGTGAGCACTCATTGCAGTGTGAGCACTCATTGCAGTGTGAGCAGTCATTGCAGTGTGAGCACTCATTGCAGTGTGAGCAGTCATTGCAGTGTGAGCACTCATTGCAGTGTGAGCACTCATTGCAGTTTGAGCAGTCATTGCAGTGTGAGCAGTCATTGCAGTGTGAGCAGTCATTGCAGTGTGAGCACTCATTGCAGTTTGAGCACTCATTGCAGTTTGAGCAGTCATTGCAGTGTGAGCACTCATTGCAGTGTGAGCACTCATTGCAGTGTGAGCACTCATTGCAGTGTGAGCACTCATTGCAGTGTGAGCACTCATTGCAGTGTTCGGCCCCTAATGAAGCACGGGGACTGGACAATGAATAAATGCCCTTCATTTCTTACCCTAGCGCCATAGACTCTACTAACAGTAGTTGCAACTGCTATATTGACTAATTTTTTTAACAAAACTAAATTTCATTATACCGGTACAGACGGAAGCTGGCCAGCATCCGCTGCAGCCTCATCCATTCTCATCCGCCCGTGGCAGCATCGACAGCAAAATTATCCTCAGGTTCGTCTGGCTGTCAAGTCAGACTTCGATTCAGTGAATTCGCAATTTCCAATGCGTGTCAAAATTCGCACTGATTTTCAGCTGTCGCAATTTTTTAATTTTTGTCTTTTCCAGTCTTCAGCTTTCTGTTTTAATTTTTGCTTCTTTCCTGCTTCAAATCTGTCACTATCTGTGGCCTGCATGTTGTGCTACTGGTTTTGTTACTCTTACATGTACGCTTGTGTACTCTTTAGATACTTGATTTTCAACCACAATCATCTGCTCCATTCTGCTGTACGATCTCACATACTGTCCCACACTCAATCCCACACCCCGTTCCACTCCCACACCTTGTCCCACTCCCACATCTTGTCCCACTCCCACACCTTGTCCCACTCCCACACCTTGTCCTACTCACACATCTTGTCCCACTCCCACACCTTGTCCCACTCCCACACCTTGTCCCACTCCCACACCCTGTCCCACTCTCACACCCTGTCCCACTCCCACATCTTGTCCCACTCCCACACCTTGTCCCACTCCCACACCCTGTCCCACTCTCACACCCTGTCCCACTCCCACACCTTGTCCCACTCCCACACCTTGTCCCACTCCCACACCCTGTCCCACTCCCACACCTTGTCCCACTCCCACACCTGGTCCCACACTCAACCCACACCCTGTCCCACTCCCACACCCTGTCCCACTCCCACACCCTGTCCCACTCCCACACCTGGTCCCACACTCAACCCACACCCTGTCCCACTCCCACACCTTGTCCCACTCCCACACCCTGTCCCACTCCCACACCTTGTCCCACTCCCACACCTTGTCCACTCCCACACCTGGTCCACACTCAACCCACACCCTGTCCCACTCCCACACCCTGTCCCACTCCCACACCCTGTCCCACTCCCACACCTTGTCCCACTCCCACACCTGGTCACACACTCAACCCACACCCTGTTCCACTCCCACACCTTGTCCCACTCCCACACCCTGTCCCACTCCCACACCTTGTCCCACTCCCACACCTGGTCCCACACTCAACACACACCCTGTCCCACTCCCACACCTTGTCCCACTCTCACACCCTGTCCCACTCCCACACCCTGTCCCACACTCAACCCACACTCTGTCCCATCTCCAAACCGCAGCATTTCGGTGCCAAGGCGGGCCTCGCAATCAGCGGTGCCGAGATGGACCAGCTGGCCGAGCGCGTGGCGGAGCGGCTCGACCGTTCGGTGGCCCGCGTGCTGCGGGACAGCCAGCGGCAGCCGAGGCGC
This sequence comes from Macrostomum lignano, assembly GCA_002269645.1. NCBI lineage: Eukaryota > Metazoa > Platyhelminthes > Macrostomidae > Macrostomum > Macrostomum lignano. Next base: position 12,586 of record NIVC01004470.1, read on the forward strand.
GGCCGAGATGTGGATATGGAGGAGGAGGGCGGCTCCGTGGAAGAGGATTTCGTGGCGGAAGAAGCGGGTCAAAGAGGCGCAGTTCGGTGAGATTTCCGCCTGTGACTGCGGGAAATTGCGCTCAAAACTTGAATAGTTTAGGGCGGTTTTGAAGTCTTTACTGTAGTATAAGTTGATGAGGTAGACCTTAGGAGACTGGGGAGATTAGGATTTTTTTATTTTTTTTAGAGGCAGGGGGTTGTGTGCACCCTGGCGCACTTTAAGCGACATAGGCACACAACCGGCGAGAGGCATTACTGCCCATTCCGACGACTCCCCTGAGCAGGCATACAAGCGCGCGGATACGTACGCAGGCACACACTCACAGGAGTGTACAGCGGCCCTAACTTTATATTATCGTTAGGCATGTACACTTCACTGCGCCTTGGGGGTTGGCTCTCAAGGCCGTTAATTGCACGAGCAGAGCCAAGCCGAGATTCCAATTCAGCCCCAAATTAATGTGACTGCACTTGGAATCGAGCCTGGGTCGCGGCACACTAGAGCAGCTGCGCTACCACTGGGCTACGGCCCCCCCCCCCTGGGGAGATTGGGATAGACTTTAGGAGAATTTTGAAAATTTTAAGAGACTGCGGGAGGCTTTGGGGGATCGTTGAGTATTGTGGGATATTTTGGAGTTATTATAGTCGTAAATTTCTAATGATCACCCGCTGTCTCTATCGAATTTCCCTGCCGTGCTCAGCCGAGTGGCGCCCCCGATGCGGGAGCCGAGCTACGAACAGCCCGACAGGCCGCTCCAGCCCGTTGACGAGGACGACGACATCCTGGTGGACGCCGCAGCTATCGCGCCGAGGCATCAGCTCGGAGTGGCTTCGGCGGCTTCCGCTGGTGAGCGAGATTGCCTGTCAGCAGCTGTCAGTAGGTGCCAGTAGGTGTTATTAGGTGTCAGCAGCTGTCAGAAGGTGCCAGTAGGTGTTATTAGGTGTCAGCAGCTGTCAGTAGGTGCCAGTAGGTGTTATTAGGTATCATCAGCTGTCAGTAGGTGCCAGTAGGTGTTATTAGGTGTCAGCAGCTGTCAGAAGGTGCCAGTAGGTGTTATTAGGTGTCAGCAGCTGTCAGTAGGTGCCAGTAGGTGTTATTAGGTGTCAGCAGCTGTCAGTAGGTGCCAGTAGGTGTTATTAGGTGTCAGCAGCTGTCAGAAGGTGCCAGTAGGTGTTATTAGGTGTCAGCAGCTGTCAGTAGGTGCCAGTAGGTGTTATTAGGTGTCAGCAGCTGTCAGTAGGTGCCAGTAGGTGTTATTAGGTGTCAGCAGCTGTCAGTAGGTGCCAGTAGGTGTTATTAGGTGTCAGCAACTGTCAGTAGGTGCCAGTAGGTGTTATTAGGTGTCAGCAGCTGTCAGTAGGTGCCAGTAGGTGTTATTAGGTGTCATCAGCTGTCAGTAGGTGCCAGTAGGTGTTATTAGGTGTCAGCAGCTGTCAGTAGGTGCCAGTAGGTGTTATTAGGTGTCAGCAGCTGCCAGTAAGTGCCAGTAGGTGTTATTAGGTGTCAGCAGCTGTCAGTAGGTGCCAGTAGGTGTTATTAGGTGTCAGCAGCTGCCAGTAAGTGCCAGTAGGTGTTATTAGGTGTCAGCAGCTGTCAGTAGGTGCCAGTAGGTGTTATTAGGTGTCATCAGCTGTCAGTAGGTGCCAGTAGGTGTTATTAGGTGTCATCAGCTGTCAGTAGGTGCCAGTAGGTGTTATTAGGTGTCAGCAGCTGCCAGTAAGTGCCAGTAGGTGTTATTATGTGTCAGCAGCTGTCAGTAGGTGCCAGTAGGTGTTATTAGGTGTCATCAGCTGTCAGTAGGTGCCAGTAGGTGTTATTAGGTGTCATCAGCTGTCAGTAGGTGCCAGTAGGTGTTATTAGGTGTCAGCAGCTGTCAGTAGGTGCCAGTAGCAGTTTTTAGGTGTCAGCAGCTGTCAGTAGATGTTAATAGCTGTAATAATCATGTACATGCCTGATGATTACAAATGCATGGTCACTGTACATCCAATGTGAGCGGGTGCATGTGTGCGTGCGCAGGAGAGGAGATGTGCTCAGCAGTCAGCGGAATGAGCAGAATTGCCTCAGCGCTGGTTGTGGGGTTGCGCCAGGGTGCCTTTCTGAATTCATTACGATCTGAAAGCTGAAAATTTTTCCTTAAATCGCTTTAGACCGAACTCGACCAGCTGAGAAGTCATCGAAAAAGCACGAGGTAACTAAGCAGAGTTTACAGAGGTCATCTGCGGTAAGACACCGTTCACAATACGGCGTCATTTCACTTTCAGGCCGCTGAGAGAAAGCGGAACAAGAAACGGTTGAGACGAAGAGCGACTGCCGAGCGGCAGGCCCGGTAAGGACATTTCTGAAGTTTTTTTAATGTCTCTGAGCTCGCCGTCATTCCCCTGGCAGTTTTGCCTCACATGCCATTCTAGGGTGGGGCCGGCATCCGATGCTCCGGCAGGCGCCTATGATCGAGTTGATGGGGCTGTCCCGGATACTGGGTAAGCTCAGCCGGATTTGGGGCTACTGAGTACTTTTATGCTGTTTTATGTAGCCATGACATAACTTTTACCCCTCTGACAGGAGCGGCTCGATAAACGAAGGTTCGGATTTGGACCCAGGTAAGATTCTGGTCTGTTGCTGACCAGCGCAAGCAGTGCTGCACTTGATGGTGTCAGAGGTACAAATTGATGGTACTATAATGGTTCCGCTATAATGTCAAAGGTGTCACTTCATGATGTCAGGAGTGCCACTAGATGGTGGTGTCAGACCCCACAAGGGGGGCTCTTGGGTAAGCAGCTGTATAGTAAGCTTTGCGTTGAATTCAGCGATCAGAGTCATCCCTGCATTTCCCATGGCTCTCCCCCATCATTGCTTATACATGATAGGCGATTGAGAATTACCGTACTGTAGCGGTACCGTAAAATAGAGAAGCAAGCGAGAACGACGAACGCATTGTATTAACACGCATTGCCTGCTGCCATAGCCCATATGCTTAATGAGCCTCTGATTCAAAGCAGAGCCCTACTTGGCAGCCACGGGCCCGCCACCCGCAGCCCTCATCCTGCCGGTCCCGAACTCACCGGATCCGACAACCGCGTTGCCGCAGCTGTGCGAGCCGCCGGCCACCGCCCTGCGCAGGTCGCCGTACGCCACTGGGGACGCGGTGGCCAGGATTCTGCCTTATCTGGAGACCGTGAGAACCCCTGCTCACTGCCTTCTTGCTCCTCTTTCACCAGTGCCCCTGTCTCCAGTGTCTCCCCTGTCCCCAGTGTGCCCCTATCCCCAGTGTCTCCCCTGTCCCCAGTGTGCCCCTATCCCCAGTGTCTCCCCTATCCCCAGTGTGCCCCTATCCCCAGTGTCTCCCCTATCCCCAGTGTGCCCCTATCCCCAGTGTCTCCCCTATCCCCAGTGTGCCCCTATCCCCAGTTTCTCCCCTATCCCCAATGTGCCCCTATCCCCAGTGTCTCCCCTGTCCCCAGTGTCTCCCCTGTCCCCAGTGTCTCCCCTGTCCCCAGTGTGCCCCTATCCCCAGTGTCTCCCCTGTCCCCAGTGTCTCCCTTGTCCCCAGTGTCTCCCCTGTTCCCCAGTGTCTCCCCTGTTCCCAGTGTCTCCCCTGTCCCCAGTGTGCCCCTATCCCCAGTGTCTCCCCTGTCCCCAGTGTCTCCCCTGTTCCCCAGTGTCTCCCCTGTCCCCAGTGTTCCCCTGTCCCCAGTGTCTCCCCTGTCCCCAGTGTCTCCCTTGTCCCCAGTGTCTCCCCTGTCCCCAGTGTCTCCCCTGTTTCCCAGTGTCTCCCCTGTCCCCAGTGTGCCCCCATCCCCAGTGTCTCCCCTGTCCCCAGTGTGCCCCTATCCCCAGTGTCTCCCCTGTCCCCAGTGTGCCCCTATCCCCAGTGTCTCCCCTGTCCCCAGTGTCTCCCCTGTCCCCAGTGTCTCCCCTGTCCCCAGTGTCTTCCCTGTCCCCAGTGTCTCCCCTGTCCCCAGTGTCTCCCCTGTCCCCAGTGTCTTCCCTGTCCCCAGTGTCTCCCCTGTCCTCATTGTCTTCCCTGTCTCAAGTGCATCCACGGCTCTCGCCCTATTCAAGGCTCCCAATGCATGCCAAACTCGCCAGGACCAGGAGAAGCACTTCAACCTGAGCGAGCGGGACCTCCTGGCCCAGGCGGAGCTGCACCACAAGCGGCTGTCGGAGCAGCAGCAGCGGGATGAGGCGCTGCCGGAGTCTGGCCGATCCGCAGTGCTTATCTCGGTGGAGCCCCGGGCCCCGAACCTCAACAACGACGAGTGGGACCTGATTCAGGACTCGGCTGCCGAGGAACCCCGAGTGACGATGCTGGCAGCGCTTCGGCGAGAGGCGAGGGCGATGGGATTCAGGGGCGACAACTCAATGGTGTGAGCTGCAGAGACCTTGGAGATGTCTAATTCGACTTATTCGATTCCACTTTCATTCTTTGTGACCGCTTAAACGCGTTAGAGTAGTTGCTCTGCGGCGGAGTGCAACTTTGAATGACCTATGTGGACCTGAGGCCAACTTGTGTCGCTTGGGGTGACCTGGATTGATCTTGACCTGGATTGACCCCGTGAGATATAGGTTGACCCGCTGTGACTTGGATTGACCCCTCGGGACCTTGTGCGACTTGGATTGAACTCATTTGACCTCTTGTGTTTGTGTTCATATGTTTTTTATAATAGCCTCTTGTGCCTCAGCAGAGGTGGGTCTCAGCAGATGGGGCCTCAAACGGTCCACTATTTCGTTTTAAACTCTTTTCATTGCGCTGCGCGCCTGCACAGAGTTGCACATTTTATTTCCGAGCCTTGCTATTTTCTTCTAGTATTTTTCTTGATTTCAGGCTTAGTCTTTGTTGCTGATTAGCTGCCGCCTTTCACTTTGCTGGTCAGTTTAGTGCCAATGTTCAACTCTGATTGTTTCTGAGCTACCTTTCGAGCTCGCCACCGCTCCATCTGGCACGTCCGGTACGTGGTTTCACTTCTTTAGTTTTTTTCGGTTTACAAAGCTCGATTTTTTTAGGATATCGATATGTACACTGACAACGATTGACAGTACATGCACTGCAGCAGGGGTGCCGCCATGGATGATATGGTTGGGGGGGGAACTTAACTGAAAATCTTACACGCAAAAATCCTGTATTATTTTGGGAATTTGTGTTGGTAATCCGCTTTTAGTACTGATTTTGGGCGCTGCAGGCACTCATTTTGGCTTATTTTGGCGTCCTTGAGCTAAATTCTTGATTCTTGGAAAGTTAAGCCAGATGACACTCCAATGGGTGATGCGTGACTTCGAACGTATCTGTGCCAGGGGTCAGCGGATGGGTGTGACTGCTGGCCTCGCTGGTTGCGGGGGTTGAAGCTGTCACCGCGGAAGGTGCACCAACACCCACTGTGCTGATGCTGCAAAAAGTCATTTCCTTTGTTAATTCGGCAATTTTTGCTTTTTGAAATTTGTCAGAACTGTTGCGAATTAAATATTACAAGCTTGTTCAAAGTGCTCAATATACTGGCAAATATATTTCTTTAGAGAATTCAAATTCATTTGAAATTGCTTAAAAAGTCGAACTATCCCGCTGTGGAGTCTTTTTAGTGCTTTAATTCACTGCATCCCGGTTTGACAGCAAGTTGGCTCTGTGCTGTACTGTATCGTATCGTACGTTCAGGTGACGGCTGAAGCACGTGGAGCAGCTGGAGATGACTCTGGAGGCATGACTAAGATGGCAAAGGGGGCGGCAGTTTAAGGTGACTCTGGAGGCATGACTAAGATGGCAAAGGGGGCGGCAGTTTAAGGTGACTCTGGAGGCATGACTAAGATGGCAAAGGGGGCGGCAGTTTAAGGTGACTCTGGAGGCTTGGCTAAGATGGAAAAGGGGGCGGCAGTTTAAGGTGACTCTGGAGGCTTGGCTAAGATGGCAAAGGGGGCGGCAGTTTAAGGTGACTCTGGAGGCTTGGCTAAGATGGCAAAGGGGGCGGCAGTTTAAGGTGACTCTGGAGGCTTGGCTAAGATGGCAAAGGGGGCGGCAGTTTAAGGTGACTCTGGAGGCTTGGCTAAGATGGCAAAGGGGGCGGCAGTTTAAGGTGACTCTGGAGGCTTGGCTAAGATGGCAAAGGGGGCGGCAGTTTAAGGTGACTCTGGAGGCTTGGCTAAGATGGCAAAGGGGCGGCAGTTTAAGGTGACTCTGGAGGCTTGGCTAAGATGGCAAAGGGGCGGCAGTTTAAGGTGACTCTGGAGGCTTGGCTAAGATGGCAAAGGGGGCGGCAGTTTAAGGTGACTCTGGAGGCTTGGCTAAGATGGCAAAGGGGGCGGCAGTTAAGGTGACTCTAGAGGCTTGCGCGAAGATGAAAAATGGGGCAGTTGAAGGTCACACTGAGACTTGGTGGCGCTGGATACACAGGTGACGTCAGAGACTTGTCCGTACGTTGGGGGTATTTTCTTGGCAGAATGTAAAAGTACTTTGTTTGATCAACAAGCTGTTTACCTATTCTTGAAAAGCCTTTAGATAACGCTTTTCCGAGTAAGCTTTGTGCACTAAGATCTCTTTCTGCTCGATCTTATCTCATGCTCAAGAGCCCGCTGCAGGACCTTTGCTCCCTCGGGCCGTTCCAGTCGAAAGAACAAGAGCTGTGAAAATACACCTCTCGATTGTCCTCCATGAAAGCAACAGAAAATTCCAAGCTTGCAAAGAAGAACATGCGAAAATACTAGCTCGCGTCTCCACTCTGACGCAGCAGCCAGGGCAGAAGAAAGCCCTAAGCCTCAGGACCGAATGCACAACTCACCCTCCCTGCTGCCCCCACTGGCGCCAGAGCTTTTTCGGAGAATAACAATTGCTCAGCTCAAGGCAACTGCATTCCAGGCTGCTTGTGTGTGGGCTGTTGCTGAGCCCAGGGCATTGTGGGCGATTAACCAGTTGTTAATCTATGGCGCCGCTCTCAACAGAAACATTGCTGCTCGTACATTCTACCCCCCCCAAGCTGACAAATAGACTCCATGGACTACTAAAGCACAAACTTGATGGGAAAGGATATGACCAAGCTGCGTACACCCAAGTATGCAAAGCATCTGCTAGTCATTGAAACAGAAAAAGCCAGGAGTTCTATGGAGCACAATATATTGACATGCGGGCTGGGAATAGCGATGTGAAATGGAAATAGCGATTTCCAATCCAGATGCTTAGGTGCAGTAATCCATGCGCCACGGGCAAAAAATTTTATAAATTTATAGCTGTGTCTCCGCCTGTGCAGGACCCTGAGACAACGGATCGCAATTCCAAGAAATCTCTGCTTGCCAAACCCAGAAGCCCGCAGCCATGCTAGCAAACCCTCTGGCTCAAGTCCTGGCAGTCAGCCTTCTGCTCGTGGCCTTCGCAGCCCCAGCCACGGCGCAAGTAAAGGAAGGCGACACCCTGTGCTTCTCGTGCGACCAGTGCAGCTCGGTGGGCATCACCACCCCCACTGCCACGGGCCGCTACTGCCGCAAGTCGGTGACGCTGGGCGAGACCAGCAGGGCCGCCGTGAGCTCCTGCACCCCGATTCCCAAGATGGTGTACTGCTGCAACACCGCCCTGTGCAACGCCGGGCCTGCGCGCCCTGCTGCCGGCGTTGCCATGGTGATGGCGTCGACATTTGCTGCGATGGTCACCGCGCTGTACTTATAACTAACTGTTATCGAATTTCTGAGCACTGCTTTTTCATTCAATTGATACAAAGTATCCATGCCTATGACACTTCATGAAGAAATCAGATCATTCATTGGTGTGTTGCACAAAATTATAAATTTTACCGTGTTATCGCTGCATATCCCATTTTGGCTATGTGCTGCATACTCAAGCGTTGGGGCTCAACAGAAGTAGCTTTGAGTCTACACGGAAATCTCAGGTGTTTTTTAAGTGACACCTCTTCAGGGGCAATAGATAAATCCTTACGGGTCATGGAGAAGTCTTTGAGGGCAAGAGTGGCATCACCTTGGAGTCATGGGAGATCTCTTAGCGAAATATGGGACACTAAAATGGCTCACCTGTCTCTGAAATAGAAGGGAAAAGGGATTTTCAAATGCTTCTTTCCCTAGAGTATGTAAAAGTCGTCACATTCAGCTCTGCACCTCTATTTGCACCCCTTTAATAAATAAATTCTTATGAGATCAGCTTTATATTGCTGTCAGACAAATAAATGCATGATTTGGCTTGCATTCATAGCCGCGGTGACAGCCAGGTGAGCGGTACTCGAATGGCATCTCATACCTTCTTTTTGCATACATGCGGCATATGCCGTATTCCATGCGGCTGTGACAGCCTTTTAACTTGAATTTGCCCAGAATAAACTTGAAAATAAATAACTGCGAGCGCAGACGAAACAGTCGAGAATTCATCTTCTCGAGGTGACATCCCAGTTACTCGTGAACTTGTACATGTACGCCGTATTAGCAGACTCCTATTAATGGCTTTCTCGCTCAGTCAGCAGTGCATAAGTCAGGCGTGTCACACAGATCACTTGAAGAAGCGTGCTGCCAGACTGAAACATGAGAACACCCTGGCTGTATGCAAAGCTCGCGATACGGGCAGCAATGCCCAAGGTGCGGAACAGAAAACGGTCACCCCAGGAGTTTATAAGTCAAGCGCTGGTGCTCATTTGCTCCAAAACTACGATTACCGCGGACCAGCATCGGTGACTCGCTCCAGCCTGGCCGCGAGCTCCTTAGTGACTCCCTAGGGGCAGGGCTTAGGGGGCCGTAGCCCAGCGGTCTAGCGCAGGCTCAGGTGTGCCAGCGACCCAGGCTCGATTCCAAGTGCAGTCACATTAATTTGGGGCTGAATTGGAATCTCGGCTTGGCTCTTCTCGTGCAATTAACGGCCTTGAGAGACAACCCCCCAAGGCGCAGTGAAGTGTACATGCCTAACGATAAAATAAAGTTAGGGACGCTGTACACTCCTGTGTGAGTGTGTGCCTGCGTACATATCCGCGCGCTTGTGTGCCTGCTCAGGGGAGTCGGCGGAATGGGCAGTGATGCCTCTCGCCGGTTTTGTGCCTATGTCGCTTAAAGTGCGCCAAGGTGCACACAACCCCCTGCCTCTAATAAAAAAGGGGCAGGGCTTTGAAGTCAGAGGAAAACACCCCCATTGAGGACATGCTGCGACAGGCCGTAGGACGCGCAAAACTGGCTGGTCCCAGCAGCTTTGGGGTTAAAATCATTGGTGGCTGGTGACGGGAGGCGTACATCATCGTGTATTTCACTTCAAAGTTGCAACGCACCTGCTTTGCATTGATGCATACACTGTGGAAATATAAATACCAAATATTTCATTCGTTGCATGGTGCAATGAATGGGGTCCCTTGGTCAGCAATCTGTCCAAGTTCTTTGAGCTGAAACATCCGCGTCAAATACTATTTCAACAGAAAGCTACAGAAGATGCACTAGCTTAAGTGCCTAGTCTATAAACGTGCGCAACGATCTATAGATTAAACGGCTACTAGACCAAAGTATAGTCTGAACGGGAGCCACGGCCGAGCAATGGTTCCGGTTTTTCGTTCATTCCTTTCTTGTCACCGTTCGCTCCTCAATCGGCTCTCCTAAGTCCTATCAGTTTTAAAGTTGTAAGTCCCGGCTACAGTTTTTTAAGTGTTTTTACTGTGTACTAAGTACCAAGTGTAGTATTTTACTCACTCCGAGACCAAAAAGCGCCTTTACACCCTTAGTTGCCCCACTCTACTCTCAATCCTTCTCTTTCTTTCGTTCTTGGATGGTACTAAATCTGAACTCCATGTGCATTACCATATGCAAAGTTTGAAATTTTGGTACTTATGCAACTTATGTCAATTTTTTTGAAGCTGGTAGTCAGTAAACGGTAGAAAATGGTAGTCAGTTTCGCCTCTCTCTACGCCACATGCCCTTGGTAACGCACAGTTTAATATGCTTTTCGAAGTTCTGCTTTTCTTCCCTTCACATCCGCAAGATTTGTTTCTGATTTTCAGATTGAAGAGCGCTTCTTTAAGCAGTCGTTTGTGCAATAGATGGGCATATGATTGAAATACTTCGGTCCGATAAATTTTATGAAACATTCAGTCCGATACTGGACGTAGTTATCAGTCGAAGAGAGGATCTTAAGGCTACCCTCAATTCGTTCAGGGAACAGTATCACAATTTTATTGAATAATGACACCTAATAAATGAGTGCACAATTTAATGATTGATGTACCTATTGAAAAAGCCGATTTAGTCCTCCACATGAGAGAGAACTGCGCATTGTCAAGCGCTTCAAGCAGAAAGTTCACTCCTTTCGGTCATCCAGGAGCTTCAGCACAGCCTGGCATTTCTCAGCTGCGTGCTTTTGAAGTTCCTCTGCCTCGGAGTCCGTTTTCGCTTTGAAATCGGCGTCTTCAACGCTCACGAGATTCGTGCGAACATTGCAGCATGCGCCAAAGATCGCTGTCTCCATGCACTTGGCTGCCACCTGGGAGCGGAAAAAGGGGGGAAACTCATGATAAATCCAGGTAATTCTGGCTCATTCTCATGGTCAGGTCTGACTGACCAGACACTGAGTGAATCAAGATTCACTGCCGAGTGATGGAGCTTCTCGTCCGCTCACCTGCACATCAGATCGGCAGTTGAGGTTGACAACTTTGGCCAGCTCTTCAAGCTGCTCCCAGCGGGCCGCCACCTCCCTGGCGAGTTCAAGCGGAACCAGCGCGCAGTCGCGCAGCAATTCCTGCTGCTTTGCCGGCTCCGCCTTGGCTTTGCAGGCCGCCATGTAGGCATCGAAGGCTTCGGTATCCCGGTCAACAAATGGCAGCAGACTGCGGCAGCCGGAGTACATCGGCGGCAGGAGCTGGCGCATTTTGCCGTCCAGGTGTTCGAAGCGCCGATTTCCGTAGGTGAGAAGGCCGCCCATGGCTCCAAGCCCGACACCCAAGGCGCCGACCAGAGCGCTAACTGAGCCGCCTCCCGGCGCCGGCGTTCGCGAGCCGACGGCGCGAACGAAGGCACCGACACTCAGGCCAGCCAGCGGCCCAGCAACTCCGCTGTCAACCAGATACTCGATGACGCGCTGCTTTGGATCGAAGGGACCAAGCGACGCGAGGCCCAGCCTGTCAACGGCCAGACGCACCCGCTGGTCCTCGTCAAGAAGCATGAGGCCTTCCTCGGCTGCGTAGTGCTCGGCACAGTCCATCAGAGACTTCAGCGGCAGCAGGCCGACCGCCTGGGAGCCCGCCACGGCCAGGCCGAGCTTTGCCGCGTCGCTGCGACACTCCTTGAACACTCGGTGCAGCGGAGTCACCTGGCAAAGGTTTAGAAAGGTTTATCTGCAGGGTCGGAATGGAAGATCATAAGCCTCCCATGATCAGGAACGGCCGGGACTGAAGGCGAAATAGTACGAAATAAAGGTCAACAAAAACAACAAAACTGCGTCTTGGCTTTCCGACATAATGCACTCACAGCGCTCCCACTTGCACTCGAGTTGGGGAGAATCGCATTGGCTAGAATGTGCTAAAAAGTAAAGTGGTCAGCACCCAAGTTTGGGGTAACGTGGGAACAAGACAGCCCAGCCCGAGCCACAGAGTTGACCGAGGCACTAGTGACGGCATGGGAACGTATGAAAAGGCATGACCCAGAGCGCTGCACAAATACGTGCAACTATTTAACTTTGAAAATAGCTGTTGCTTGGCATCAGACTAGAAGTATCCGCAGCCATCCTTTTCCACACGTAAAGCAGCATTGTGATGGTTATGAATTGACACAAGCCGAAGAAGGGCTTGGCTTCTTCATCCTAAGGTTCAAGAACAAGAACACGTGATAAATCTAACAAGTATCATAGCTAGACACAGATGAATATTTTGTCCATTAGAAGACCAGTTCTTAATAGCTTTATCGCTCGAGCACAAAAAAGCGATTCACGAGGATAAGAAGAATGATGTGTTCTTAGTGTTTCGAAAAGCTCACCTCAAAGTCGAGAATATTGACGGACACCTGGGCCAGATTGTGCTCGTCAAGGTACCAGCCGATACCCTGCACTCCAGTCAGACGTCCGGGCTGTCCTGGGCCGCGGCCCTGCTCGCGGATGTTCAGCGCGATGCGGTGCGCCTGCTCCTTGGTGCCCAGCACGTTTACGTTGTACGCGATGAGGAACTTCCGGGCGCCGACCATTGAGGCGCCCCAGGCCGGACGCGACTCGGCCGGTCCGAAGTCTGGCCGCCACTCCGGCTGGTCGAGGCGAGCTGCCAGTCCTTCATACTCCCCGCTGCGGATCTGCGGCACGCTGCGTCTGTAGTCCGCGGAGGCCGCAAAGCCGTAGAGAAAGATCGGGACGTCCAGCTCGCGACCGAGGCGCTCGCCGAGTCGCCGCGCACAGTCCACGCAGTCCTCGGTGGTGGCGTTGCGGACGGGCACGAACGGGCAGACGTCCATGGCGCCTAGACGTGGGTGCTCGCCTGAAATTCGGGATAGTAGGGATCAAAACGTGTGCTTTAATTATTTGCATACCTGTGTCTTAGCTTGGTCAAGCCATTCTCTTGATTGTACGGGCAGCATCTTCGGGATTAGCTCGTTTATGAGATGATGCTATTTATAGTCAATATCATATCAATATTTTAGTGAGATACAGTGCAGTATCGCAACATTTTAGAGGAAAATGTGCGGTATGAAACTTGTGATATCGTAGAAGCAGAAAATATTTCAAAATGAAATTACATCGTCATATCGTCAACACGATTCATAAAGAGGAGTAGAATATAGGATGGTATCAAGTGAATACCTCGAGCCTTGATGTCAAAGGTGAACACAACCCTTACCGCTGTGATTCCGCATGTCAATCAGCTGTTGGGCGACGCGAGCGGCATTGAAGGCCGCCTCTACAACATCTTCTGGACCGCCCACGAAGGTGTACACGGTGCGGTTGGTGGATGCGCCGGGGTCCACATCCAGAAGTTTGACGCTCTTAGTGGCTGAGATAGCGGCAGCAATGCGGTCGATGGTGTCCTTGCAGCGGCCCTCAGAGAAGTTCGGCACGCACTCAATCAGCTTCTGCGACATTGTGCTGTTCCACTGCTCGTTTGAGAACAAAAAAGAAAAGCTTTTGAGGACCATACACGCGCAAAACTCTCAGGACCCTCGCAAGACCTTACTTACCTTCAAATCTCCTTAGCAAAACAGTTCTTAAGAACACTAAAGAGTGGAGCTTTTCTGGCCACAGCTGATCCGCTTCTTGCAAAGTGGGGGCGTCTCTGTCCGTCCCTCCGTCGCACTTCTTTATAAGCTCTGCTGGCTCTTTGTCTAGCCACAGATATATTTCAGCCCGCTCACCAACCCAATCCAGGGTCGGGTTGGAGGGCCAGGGCAGCGGACTAACCTACAGAACCGCGCTGGGGTTGCAGCGTTGCCTGTCAGCTCTAAGGGTAGTTTGCCAGCTGGCTCTGTCTGTTGAATCCTTCACTGCAGAGGCTACTAACTAAGCAGAAACCCAGTTGTGGCAAACAATATGCGCAGCGAATATCTAAACAACACCGCTTGCTGTGCGCATAATTAGAAGGCTACCGTGGCTTATCGAGAAGTTTGATCCGAGTGTTGTGTCATTGCGGCGGTGCTTCAAGTGTAGGGGCCTGTTTAGCCTTCTTAGCTAGTGTATAGAGGGTAGGTCAGGCTATACAGTGCCGCCTGCGCCCTGCATGTTTCAAATAACAATGAAGAAGTGGCTAAAATTGCATGTTGCGGTTTAAAGTACGGCACGGATAATTTTTGGTTCGAATCGTTATCAGAGTGGACAGAATGAACAGAGTGAATGTAAAGTACATGTAGAGCTAAAAAACATAAGCTTGTTTGCATAATAAAACTAATAATATAAAATTTCGATTACACCTGTCCCAATTGAGCCAGATGTGCAACCGACAGCTCAGCCACAGCTATTGCGCGGCGCATCTGACGGCTGCGCTGCGTACGGCTGTTCAGTCCAAGGACTGGGGAGGTGGGTCGCCACACTCACCCTCAATTACCTAATCTAATTATCTATTATCTAAATTTCAATTATCTAATCTTAATATAATTTAGGGACTATTGTAGGGACTATTAAGAATCGGATTTAGGTTAGGTAATAAATGGTAGGAAATTAGGAAATTGCAATGCTATCAGAGCGTGGTGGAGTGTAGCAGTTGTGGACAGCTGCACTCTTACAAAGAGCCACAGGTGCTTGATGACGGTATTATGAAGTCCAGGCTGCCCTAAAAGTCTGCTTCCACTTTAAAGGGTCTTTATGTCTTTCATGCGGGGCGGGGATCCAACTACATCCAATACTAAAGATATTTCAGATGACGCACAAGTGGGAAGGTCCGTGGGAATCGGCTAGAATTACGAGTCTAGGAACCCCACCAATAGTGTCAATAGTGTCAATAGTCACCGTGTCAACAGTCACCGTGTCAATATAGTCACCGTGTCAATAGTCACCATGTCAATAGTCACCATGTCAATAGTCACCGTGTCAATAGTCACCGTGTCAATATAGTCACCGTGTCAACAGTCACCGTGTCAACAGTCACCGTGTCAATAGTCACCGTGTCAATAGTCACCGTGTCAATAGTCACCGTGTCAATAGTCACCGTGTCAATAGTCACCGTGTCAACAGTCACCGTGTCAATAGTCACCGTGTCAATAGTCACCGTGTCAACAGTCACCGTGTCAATAGTCACCGTGTCAACAGTCACCGTGTCAATAGTCACCGTGTCAACAGTCACCGTGTCAATAGTCACCGTGTCAATAGTCACCGTGTCAATAGTCATGTCAACCGCATCGTGTCCCAGACGATCTCGGGAGGGACACAGCGGGAAGGCGCAAACGCCCATTCCGCTTATCCCTGAACGGCCAACGCGTCTCTATGGACGGTGGGTTGGTGCCGCTTAAGAAGTTCCCCCAGTGTCTCCAGCAGCTATGAGTATTTTGCTCTTTAGAAAGGAGAGCTCAGCCCAGCGGGTGGTCCAAAGGTAGCGCGCGAGCAGATTGAAATTTCTGGTTTTCACCCAATATCTGTAGTAATGTATGTGTGCGGCCCGAGAAGTACATGTAGCTCCCCCATATAAGCCTCGTCCGCGTGACAGCAGGACAGATGCTGACAAATTCTCAACGGTTTCGTCTCCTTAGTTTGCAGAAACTACAGTTGGCGTTGGTGGTATTTGCCCTGCACGTACTGGTGCCTGAAGAAGCAGCCGTAACCTGAGAGGCCCGGGTGTCTCGTCACGAGAGGCCTAGGAGAATATATATATATGTGTATATATAGTATATATAGTATATATGTTAACCACCACTAAAGTATATATATTACTTTAGTCGTCCTTGATTCGGTATTGCTCATAATTGACTAGTGGTGCTGAGAACACCCCGGGCAGGACAGCTATATGCTATCTGCGATACTCGTGCAAAGAGGACAGAAGAGGACAATCAAAACTGCTGGGCTCTGTTTGGGAATGTTCCAGAGTTGGGAGTTTTTCCCTCATTCTTATTGCTTACAGTGCAAGCCGGTCTAAGTGCCGCATCCGTGCACCCCAGTAGGGAATCTTGGGAGGGACTGCAATGAGGAAGGCTGCAGGTCCATAAGAGCACAGTTGCCGGGCAGAGAGACGGAATACTGGTAAATGGGATGAACTGCAGCTGTGGGGTATTCTGGAACGAGCCAATGAAATAGAGCCAGCTGGGTTGCTGTGAACTGCAAAACAACCCATTCTCCCAATGTGCATTGCATCTAGCTGACTTGTACACCAGCCGTTCTCTTGTTACTGAGGCTCAGTGGGATCAAACCAATGACTTATCAGAAAGAAAATTGCTTAAGTAGAGTGGTTGGAAAGCATAGAGGTTTATCCTTAGGATGGAATTTCTGAAAATTTCTTGCTTTTAAGGGAACCAGAATTGACCTCCTCAAGCTGCGACAGATCTCAGTTGAGCACAGAGCGAGTTTGAAATCGAACTTTTTAACTTCCAGCCTAAAACTATAGAACAATGTTCAGGCATCTCAACGTGGTGAGTATAGCGTTTACAGGCAATATGTTTACTGCTGCAAATCTAACTCCTCTAGCTGTCTCATATTGTACAGCTATGGAATAAGGTGAGCCACTCAAAGCATTACTGAACCCGCCCATCAACACTGCAGGTGATGAAGAAGAACGCAAAAGCCGTTTGGTTTCTCATTTTCTGTGCACTTGTTTTCTTGCTTGGCGCGCATGTTTATAGTCGAGCATCGAACTCTGGCATGAAAAATGGCTCCAGCAGCGTCCGGATCTCGAAATCTGAAGCAGCTGAGGCCTCTTTGATAATTGCCCAAGCTTCTGGCGCCCAAGCCTCTGATGCCCAAGCGTCTGCAAAGCAAACCTTTGTCAATGAAGCCTCACTAATGTCTCCGAAAGCTCCTGTCACCCAATCTGCACAAGCCGCCCAGACCGCCGCAACAAAGCAAGTGAAGACAAAAACGACGTGCTTCAAAGTGAAATTTTTGCAAGAGGCGGTGAGTTTCAGGTGTTACTTGTTTTTATAGAAGCAATTAACTTTGCTTGTATTTGGGTTTCAATTGATAGACTTGAGGATGAGCCATTTTGATAGAAATGTTTAATAGGAACACTTCTTATGAGTGCCTCTTGCTCAAGCAACTCAAAGTGGAATTTTTTTCGAAAAGATTCGTGGCCTTTAAGCAGCTTCAATAGACCTCCACTTGAAAAATCAGCTTTTTTAATTGCGAGCATTGCAGCTGGACAAAAGCTGCACCTCGAATCCGAACCCCGCCATCTGCCGCATTGCAACAATCGCCCACCTGGACCGCAGCGAGTTCAAGACGGCCCGTCTGAGACACCCCACCGGCTACATCACCATGATGGTTCACCCTTCCTGGGACACGATCTCACGGGACATCACAAGCAAGAACGTGTGGGAGTCGGAGCAGACAAATTTCATTCGCAGCGCTCTGGAGCTGCTGCCAGGCGCAGGGCTTCTGGACGTCGGCAGCCAGCTGGGAGCTTACAGCCTGCACGCTGCGCAGATGGGACGCCAGGTTGTGGCGATCGACGCCTTCTACCAGGTAAACCAGCTGTAGCTTATGTTGTGGTTAGACAATGAAATTTTTTTTACTTGAGATGAGATGAGATGAGATGAGATGAGAGAAAAGGGGACGGAATGGAGGAGGGAGAAGAGAAAAGAGGAGATACGATATGAGAGAAGAGTAGAGAGGAGATAGGTGAGAAAGGGGATGAGAGAGGAGAGAGGAAAAAGAAAAGAAGAGACAAACCTTGAGCAGACCGGATTGCCATGTTGAAGCTTCAAAAGATCCGAGGACCGGACGTAGAGACCGGAGTTTGCTGTAAATCTTCAAAACAGCATTACCTGCTCGAATCAGCTGAAATCTCGTCCATAAAGACACCGAAGCAGCCAGTACTGATCGCCAGGGGGTAGGGGAATCGGCGTCGACGCCTCGACGTCGGATGCCCGGAACCCATTGCAGCAAGTGAAGTCAAGCTAATACTCGTACGAGCGTATATTATGCAAAAAGGCTGGCTACTCTCTAAAAAGGTAAAAAAATTGAGGACGATTAGGCACTTCTCAATATGACTGTCGCCAACATGATCAGTTGCCTATTTCAATAGTTCAACTGTTCGTAAAGTTTATAATTGAAACATTCTGAGTTTTAGGAAGACTCAAAAAATCTCTCAAAACAAAGTTTTGGTGCGCGATCCTTTCAAGCATCGAAATTCAGATGTGCATCAAGAGTGCACGCGCACCCTTCACCGCAATCCGATTTTGAATTCTGCAGAACTCCATCCGCCTCTTCGCCTCGGTGACAGCAAACGGCTTTCAAGACCGAATGCGGGTGTACTGGAACGCCCTTGGTCTGAAGAGCAATGGCAAGATGAACATCGCCCTGCCCAGCACCTGCAACACTGGAGGTGGCGGGCCCGCGAGCAAAGGCGACACCAGGATATCTGATTTTATCGACGTGCGAACGGCTTCCCTTGACGAGATCGCCGTCGGAGACGGCTGCTTCTCCGGCGTCAGCGAGCTCGTAGTGAAGGTCGACATGGAAGCGCAGGAGTGGCTGGTCAAAGCCACCGGTGCCAAAGTCTTCAAGCGCTTCAAAGTGTCCGTGATCATGATGGAGTGGATAGGCACGAAAATGCACCACTCGGATATAGCTCCCGACATCATCGAGTTCTACAATTCACACGGCCTGCTGCCGCACAACCTGGTCGGCACCCGGTTGGTGCGGCTGGGCGAGGACTTCAAGTCTTGGCCGTGGGACGTCTTCTGGGCCACGAAAGAGTTCGCAGCCAAGAAAGTCTGAAGGTCCTTCTCTGATTTCTCGAACTCTTCAATACTACTTGCTGCATTGGTTGTCATAGAAATATCGACAAATAAAAGTCTACTTTAGTAATTACTGGTTTCAAATGGCAGATATAAGATCCCTTGTACGAGGCATATGATTCTGCATAATTCTTACTGACACTTGCGTATTTCGTCACCCTGAGCTGTAAAATCAATACGGTGCAAAAAGTTTTTGGCGGACAAAAGCAACTCTAAGTACTGTTTTCGCGAATTCTTTTAATCTATATAGTATGCAAAGACGGCGTAGCAAATACCTCCGAATATTTTAACGTTCGTCATTCTGCTCGCCGATGCTTGTTCTTGTATATTTCTATGCTATATTTCTACTGTATTAATGAACATTGCCTTTACTCTTATTCATTAAATACTATAAACTAATACATGTGCTATTTAGAGTACCTTAGAGTAAGCCTTCAACTTTAATAATAGGTATTAAGTAATAGCATGGATTGCCAATCTGAGCAAGTTTATTTTGATTTTACTTCATTTTGATTTTTTGCAGTCTTGGCCGCCGTTCTATTCTAGTGGTGGGTTTATCGCCACAGAGATCATTCCATTACATTCTCATTCCGTTCTTAAAGGCGACACAGCTGCATTGTTACAATGATATCTGCATTGCATCATTTTAAGCAATTACGCAATAAAAATGACTCGGCATTTTGAAATTCTTAGAATTGGTCATAGACAACTATGAACGTATATTTCCTCTGCAGAGAAACGGTAAAAATAATCATAGGAATGACTTCGTGTTTTTTAAATTTCATAACGGGTCAAAATTCTTGATGTCGGAGGAGAAGCTCACTTTGAAAATTGAAATGTGCAGTTCTCAAACTTGCACTCAGCAAAGATTGATCCCTCGAAACCGGAGACTTAAATTGATCAATTCGATATGTTGCAGGCTACACGCGCAGCAAACATGAGGTTCGCTGGTTGCTCGTTGCCTCGTTTTGCTGCCTAGTACACCGTTTCTCGATCAATTTCAACAAAACAACAGTTCCTTTTAGAATCCCAAACGGTGACGCAAGGCCTCTGATCCCTCCTTCCCCCCGATGACTCATCATGACTCATCACCCTCCTCTTGCGCAACCTTTTCTCATGCTATTGTTCTCTTCTCAAGATTTCTCATGCAACACCCACCCCACCTCCGCTTGCTTCTATTGTTCTCGTTTTTGATTCTTTTGTTCTCGTTTTCGCACCTACAGTGTAATTATCACATTTTCCCAGATTTTCTCTTTCTATTGTTCTCCTTTTTGCACCTAATTAGCACCTTTTCTCCAATGTTTACTTTTCTATTGTTCTCGGTTCTCCCCAATTATCCCCGATTTCCATTTCCTTTGTTCTCAACCCGAGCCCCATTGTTCTCAATTTTTGGTTGCGCAACATTTTCTCAACCCCCCGCTGTGCTCATTATCCACCCACCCCACCTCCGGATTGCGCAATTTCCCCATTTCTCATGTTGCTATGGCGTTCTCATGTTTCTCATCATGACTCATTCTGACGTCATTTCTCCGGCAGCCAATCAGAGAGAGGGAGTCATGGAAACGACCTTGGAGCGGCGGCTGTGAGGCCTATTTAAGGAAGCGGTTTTCGGCATGAGAACCCTCAGATTCTTTCCGAAGTGGTCCTTCTTTGGACTTGCTGTCAGACGTTGATCTGACCCATTCGTCTATAGGATGAACCTCTGCCGGTCCGAGGTCTGATACCGCCAAGTTCCTTTAGCTCCCCAAGCGAGCTCATCTGCCGGCCCGCGGTCTGATACCGCCCAGCATCCTCAGCATCACCTGAGCTACATCAGCGCCTCGTCGCTTCAGCGCATCACCGATTCACTACCTGCCTGTTCGCAGCCAACAGCCGCCCTCAGTCACTCTGTCGCTCTCCCTCTCTCTCTCTCTCTCTCTCTCTCTCTGTGCAGCTGCCGGTGAGTTCCTGTACTGATTTGTGCTCTAATTGCCTTTGCTTATCAGGGGTTTGCTTATTTCCCATTGCTTGCTTAGAGAACTGAGCCAATTGCGTTACCGTATCTTTGCTGTATTTTATTCAATAGGGAAGCCGCCTAATTGCTTGTTTATTTTGCCCAAGGGCCTAATTATTAACCAATACTAAGCTCCTCATTATTCACACTTTCACTTCTGTGCTTTCACCATCATTTCATTGATGGCTTGCTAAGCCTTTCTCCCTGGGTGGCAAAGCATAAGGAAGTTTGGGTAAGCTAATGGCCTCTCCCCGTGCAAAGCTCGCCTGTGTGTGCGTGCTGCGGGTCCGTGTGTGCGTGCAGTAGAGGGAAGTAGCGGGTCTTGGCACAGAATGGCAGCAGGAAGGTTGCAGCACCCTGCTTACGCGTCCCTTCGCCCTGAGCAATCTAAACTATAGCTAGTACATGTTCGCCTCACACTACTCTTAGTAATTGAAACCGTAAGTCCGCCTCGTTCACAGCCACAAAGGATCCCCTGCTGAGAAATCCTCCAGATTGATCCCAGAGTTCCCGATCATGCCCCAAGCAGAGTCCCTGTACTCGGCTGCATGCGTCTCCCCTGTTAGCCTAAATCACCTGGTAACCAATCCAGGCGGGGCTCTAGCCTCGAAAGGTTTGGTAGTAAGATCCAGGTGCGCCAGGTCACATAGAGTGGTGGCAGCCACTCGGTCATGCTATGTCCGAGTGACCAACTATTGCACCTTGGCTACAGGTGGGGTCCATGTGGGTCCTTGGCCCTCTGGTCACGAAAGCGCTACCAAAGCTATCAATCATGTGGGCAGGACAGTCTGGTGCTGGAGGTCCATCAGGTCATTGCCCGGTCATAGGCAGCCTACGGTCATTGCCCCCTATGGTCATACGTTCGCCTCGGAATGGAGCGGACGGACGTCAAGGGCGGTTACATCACGTTCTAAAATCGTTCCAGTGTTAGATTCGCCTGTGTTTGACGGCACGCTTGGACTTCTTCCTTGCTTGCAGAATTTAACTTTAGAGTACTAAAATAGAAAGCCACATGCTCTTTGGGTTTGGAAGGATCCATCGTTTTTTTTACTTTAATTAGAAGATTTTATTACTTTCAGCGAATTAGTAAAACTGTTTATCTGATTCTGTGGAACTGCATTGGTTCAAAATAATCATGAAGTGTATGATATATACGCGTCTAACGGGAGAATAGAAACAATGAGACAGATAAATCCTGAACAACGGTAGTCAGTCGATCGGTCGCTGGCACTGGAGTCGAATTCCATTGTGACTCAGCAGGCATGACCCCCTGAGATCTTCAGACCCAGCCGCTGCGCCATCGGGTTCAGCACCTGCGGACCAAAGGTCTTCACAACGGGCAGCTTCTCGGAAGTCCGCTGCAGCAACCACGCCTCGGACTGCGGGTTTCTCGATCCGGTCTGGAGCTGCTGATTCCATCGTCGGGTGAGAAATCCACGGTGATGAGGACGCCGTTGTTCTCGGAGCCCCACTCCAGCACCAGCAGGTGCTCAGTGGTGGGGTCCCAAGCCATAGCACCTGCAGGAAAGTGTTGATTAGTGCTTCCAGCAACAAAGGCAATTAAAACACGAACTTGGCACAGAAACGAAGCAGGCCTCCGTCAATAAAAAAGTGTTTCGAACTTTAATCTACGAGTATATTTGGCTTAAAGCAAACTTAACACGAAAAAGAAAAAAAATTCACTGCGAGAAGGCAAAGTGAGCCGCCAGTAGAGCGCGACGGGGGTTTAAAAACACCCCTGCCACCCAAGGGGGGGGCAGGCGGCGATGTACAATCAACGCGCTGGGCACTAAAGCCGGTTTTTGCACTTTCGCCGCACAAACCAGTCCATTAGTGCTTCCAGCAACAAAGGCAATTAAAACACGAACTTGGCACAGAAACGAAGCAGGCCTCCAAAGCCAAACACAACGGGGGATAAGAGCAGCAGCTAGGCATTGAGCAAAAAACAAATCAGCGGGAAGACCACCGTCAAAAATGAGCACTAAGGGCGGAAAAAAAATGCAGAGAGGCCGCAGCAGTGGCAACACCCGAGCGGGGCAAGTAGCGCTCCACCGCCGAACTCTTCCAGTCGCCGATCCGCTGGATCTCCGCCACCGGCAGGCCCATGCGAGCTGCCCAGGTGGCTCCACCTCGACGCAGGCTGTGAGCCGAGTAGAGCTTGCCGCCACACCCAGCCCTCTGCAGCTTAGAGTCAAGAAACCGGTCCAAGTCCCGAGCAGCTAGATGGCGCCGCTGTCCATTGCGATCGATGAAGGACCAGAGTGGCGCCTCGGCCATCGCCAGCTTGTTGACACACAGATGTCGGCGAATCGCCACTACCGGGCAGAGCGCGGGGCAGGCGGGGAACTTCGGAAGCAGGACGTGGTGGACTCGATCACGGAACTGAATAGTCTTGCCAAAGTCCACGCTTAAGAGGAGGCCGCAACGGTGAGGTGTCAGATTCTGCACCTTCATCCCACTACCCAACTGAGGCGACGATAGAAGGAGTGATGATTTTCGCAGCATTCCCCACCAGGCAGTGATGGTGACCGCCCAGCAGGCCAGTTGCCGATTGTCGCCCTTGTCAACCAGAGACCAAAGCTTTTGCAGCACCGACGGAGACATTGGTAGCTTCTGGTTGACCTGAAGCCCCAGCGCTCGCTTGCAGCCCCGCAGCAGATGCTGGGTGAGGGTGTGCTTCGTCAGGTCCTGAGCGCCGTTCAGCCGAAACCACAGTGAAAGCGAGCTGACATGACCGCGAACGCTACTGTAGGCTCGCAGGCGCGTGCCCGTGAGGCCAGCCAGGTAGTTTAGCAGCGTGGACACAGTACACCCGGCGGGGTCGAGTCCCTTGGCTGAGCAGTACGCGCGCCAGGACCGCACGTGTGAGCTGATGGCGCTTTTCGAGCGGGCCGCGTAGGAGGAACCGAGTAGTTCACGGGCTCGGTGGCTGAGGTGGTCTGGCGCAGTCTGGCGACCTGAAAACGGAGAAAAGCGGATGTGGCAGCAGAAAGCGTGTGCCGGGAAAGCGAGCAATTGGTGAGACGCATCAATGAGCCATAAAAGCGCAGCAAAAAATTCAACAACTGACTGCCCTCGTGCAGCCGAGACGCGGCGTCAGCAAAAATAAAAAATTCACTGCGAGAAGGCAAAGTGAGCCGCCAGTAGAGCGCGACGGGGGTTTAAAAACACCCCTGCCACCCAAGGGGGGGGGGGCAGGCGGCGATGTACAATCAACGCGCTGGGCACTAAAGCCGGTTTGTGCACTTTCGCCGCACAAACCAGTCCAGTTGTAACATTTAAGAACTTCAGATCGGCATCCGATATGAGCTCTTAAATAATAGAAAAGGTTTTTGAAATCTATTTCTCAGCTAGAGTTTTGGGGAATGAAGTTATTGGATCATAGAAATTGCGAACGTTCTCATGAATCACACGTGAGTGAGCAGGTGTTCTTGGATTGCTGATCTTTTACTCATAGTCCAATGCTCCTTAGTCCTAGTGTGCAGGTGTCGCTTGATTTTCACTATATAGGAGACTCTGCTCTTCAGAGCACTGAAACTTATTAACGACACCTGCAGTAAGCGGTAGAGGGAAACGGGACTTCAAGCTGCAGACATCCTGAGACAACACAGTGCAAAAAAGTGATCCAGAGCTGAACGCTGAGACTCTTTTGAACAGTTCAAGCTCAGAAGCCTAATTTGAACTGTCAGTCAGCTATAGGGGGTGCCAGCCATTAACTCAACGTGTTCTGGGTAGGGTTGTAGACTACTACACCCTATTCTCTCTCTCTGCCCCTTCTTCTACCTAAGCCTGACCCTTTGTTGCACAAATTATACTGTAAATCGTGTTGTTATTAAATACATGTACGAATATAACTTGCTGTCTATCTTCAAAAGCTGCCCTGAAGATGACCGAACTGGTCAAAATGCATTGGCATAGAATTTTTGAGTAAATAATAAATTACGGATCAAATTATTCCTCTTAATTGCTCGCGCAATACTCGTTTTCTCCGTGTTCTTTTATTGAATCACGGCATTTTTATCACAACATTTCACATCGGTCAGCTTCAGCTCATCTTCACCACAAGTTATGAAGGCCTTTAGCGTTAGGCGATACACCACACCACTGAGTATCATGATCTTAACCACGGGATGTCTTACATGGCACAGCCGCGGCCCCATCAGAGCAGCTCGCAACAGCGTACAGGCGTTCCTGCAGCACCGGGCAGCCCGAGGTGGCAGCGCTGGCCGCCTCACTGTCACTCGGAGGCACAGGGAAGGCCAGGCTGATCAGCTTGCAGCCGTGCGGCACGCTGAAAAAAGCTGTGGCCTGGCGCCGGTCCACCACGCAGCTGCGAATTTCTCCAGCTGCCAGGCGGTCGTCGAGTCGCTGCAGCACCGGCAGGCAGCAGGCGCTTGGGCTAGGGCTGAACAGACTGGTCTTGTTGGAGGCGAGGAGCAGCGACCCAGCCGTCAGCACATAAACTGCGTGGTCGAATTCCATCAGGGCGACGGCAGGGCCACCGAGATTTTCGGAGGTCGTAGGGAGAAAGTTCTATGGTGTCGCGGAAAGTATGTTGTAACCCAGTCTCAAGCTTAGTATTTCTCAAGCTGCAATTCTCTCAGCCACTCAATATTTAATGTGTACATTAGTGTGCATTCATTGCTTTACTGCAATAACTTCAACCCTTTCACTGTGTACGCCGGAGCTTAAGCCTTCTAACTTCTCTGAGTTCTGATCTGGCTTCAAACTGCTGCGTACACAGTGGAGTTGAAGCTGTTGAGTGAAAATTTACCATTAACCGGCTCTAAAAGTTCACACTGCCGATAGTAACTATGCAGGTAAAAAAATTGCTCAAACAAACAAATCAGTTTAAAAAGGGTTTTGAGCAAAAGGGTTTAAAAAGGATTTGAGCAATTTGAGCAAGAGCTACTGGGGGTAATGTGAATCAGCCTTGAAGGTCCAGTTTTACCAAGGTCAAATCAATGTACAGTTGGTTCAGACAAACATTAAATTTGATTTGAGCAATCTTTGGAGCAACGAGCTCGTGCTGGCGGTAATGTGAACCGGCCTTCCTTGACCGCAATCGCTAAGTTCAACTGCATGTGAATTGGTTTTATAGTACCAACACTTTTTTATCTGCTAAGAATGAGCAAATTCAAAAACTCACATAGCTGCTCTGACAGTTCAGCCGGATCACCAATGGCTCCAGTTGCATGTCCAGGTCAATAACCAGCAGGTGGTGCTCGTAAAGCAGATAAACTTTGTGTTCAGTCTGGTTGAATTGCATTCCGCGGCACTCGGCCCCATCTGGAAACCGTTTTGCATGTTTGAACAGTAAACTGCTGATAACTAAACTGCTCGATAGTCTGGAGAACCGGTGCCTGCCCTGCTTTTAATGGGCTTTTGTTGTCTACATGTAATTTCATTAATTGACTTTGTTTCTTTTTCATACTAAATCTCAGTCTCGAGCACTCGCAAGGCGCGAATAAGACAGACTGTCCAGAACTAAGCTGGTGTACTTTGAAGTTAAAATTTCTTGATTAGTTAACACGCAAAATAAGTTTGGTATGATCTACAGTCTAGGTATGCCTTATGACTAGTAACTTCTGTAAAAAAGAAAGAAACGTGTTATTCTCTTTTACAATACTCTCAGTAGTAGGGCGAATTATGATACTGCCGCACTAGCACTGGCGAGATAGGCGGCAATGCAAATGTACAGGGAAAAATACACTGCGGAGATATGAGCCCTATCTCTGTGCATTGGGGACGGCTAAGCACTGCAGAGATATGAGCCCTATCTCTGTGCATTGGGGACGGCTAAGCACTGCAGAGATATGAGCTCTATCTCTGTGCATTGGGGACGGCTAAGCACTGCAGAGATATGAGCTCTATCTCTGTGCATTGGGGACGGCTAAGCACTGCAGAGATATGAGCTCTATCTCTGTGCATTCGGGACGGCTAAGCACTGCAGAGATATGAGCTCTATCTCTGTGCATTGGGGACGGCTAAGCACTGCAGAGATATGAGCTCTATCTCTGTGCATTGGGGACGGCTAAGCACTGCAGAGATATGAGCTCTATCTCTGTGCATTGGGGACGGCTAAGCACTGCGGAGATATGAGCTCTATCTCTGTGCATTGGGGACGGCTAAGCACTGCAGAGATATGAGCTCTATCTCTGTGCATTGGGGACGGCTAAGCACTGCGGAGATAGAGGCGATTCATGATACTGCCGCACTAGCACTGGCGAGATAGGCGGCAAAAAGGATATAGGAAAAATACACTGCGGAGAGGATCCTATCTCTGTGCATTGGGAACGGCTAAACATTGCAGAGATAAGAGGGGTGGCCAATCTCTGTGCTCTGTGTTAGGGTGAGGTTATAAAGTTTTACAACTGCACAGAGGACGGCTGGTGTTGCTTACCTGGATAAGGGGACGGGGGGGATACACTAATTACAGCCGGTGGCCTCTATAACGGTAAAGTAATTATTACCTGAGCATGGCTGGATGTTCATATACGATATGATAAGGAGAGGGCATGCATGTACAAATTACTATATAAGCAGCCACGCAAGTACAAATAAACAAATAGACAAAAACAAATTGTATAAAAGGATTTTTAAAAACCTTACTACTTCTAAAAAACAACTCTTTCTCTTTCAAAATGAAAACTTTTAAAAGTTGTCATAGAGACCTCTATGAGGTCTGTATAAGCTGCGAAGTGTGCCTGCTTGGAGGCGTGTCCCCAAGACACCACGACAATAAGAGAACTGTCTGGTCTCATGCTGGTTGGCATGCGACCAGTGCGGCACCGTCGAAGCTCTGCAGGAGGGAAAAATTCCAGCATATCATCGAGGACACAGGATCGTCAGCGATGACAAGAAAAAGCAAGAAAGTAACCGCTGGAAAGTAATCCGCGCCATCAAAAAGAGCAACGAGAGAGAAAAGAAGATCCAGCAGAAAAAGGGAGCCAGCAGGAGTCTGCTATCAGCTCACTTGAGTCAAGTAATTGACTCTACATTGAAGAGGATGAGGCCAAGCGGGTCTTCAGCAGCTGCAGAATTTGAAGTTGAGCTGTCTGCTGGAGTCGAGGCTGCTGGAGTCGAGGCTGCTGGAGTCGAGGCTGCTGGAGTCGAGGCTGCTGGAGTCGAGGCTGCTGGAGTCGAGGCTGCTGGAGTCGAGGCTGCTGGAGTCGAGGCTGCTGGAGTCGAGGCTGCTGGAGTCGAGGCCGCTGGAGTCGAGGCTGCTGGAGTCGAGGCTGCTGGAGTCGAGGCTGCTGGAGTCGAGGCTGCTGCTGTCATAAACTTCATAGAGGAAGATGTCCTGGATCAGTTCCTCAGGGAATTCAACGCTGGTCAGCAGCAGCAGCAACCTGTCTCTTCGGTTCCGGTGATTGCTGGAAAACAACTTCATCTAGTTGAAGACGACCACGAAATGGAAATCCTAGAAGAGGAGGGCAGCGACAATGAGTCGCATAATGCAATTGTGCCACCTGCAGCTCCAGCCGCCCCAGCTGCTCTGGCCGCCCCAGCTGCTCTGTCCGCCCCAGCTGCTCTGGCCGCCCCAGCTGCTCCAGCCGCCCCAGCTGCTCTGGCCGCCCCAGCTGCTCTGGCCGCCCCAGCTGCTCTGGCCGCCCCAGCTGCTCTGGCCGCCCCAGCTGCTCTGTCCGCCCCAGCTGCTCCAGCCGCCCAGCTGCTCTGGCCGCCCCAGCTGCTCCAGCCGCCCCAGCTGCTCTGGCCGCCCCAGCTGCTCTGGCCGCCCCAGCTGCTCTGGCCGCCCCAGCTGCTCCAGCCGCCCCAGCTGCTCTGGCTGCCCCAGCTGCTCCAGCCGCCCCAGCTGCAGCCTCTACAATTCCAGCTTCTCAATCCGAAACTCCACCCGTGCCAGCTGGAGTTGCCTTCTTTCTGCCTCCTGTCGGCGGGGCTGGGTACGAGGTAACGATTTTCGAAAATCGTATTAGAATTGTGCCGCTGTGACTAAGCAATTTTTGTACTTTTTTGCTTTCTGTGTGGAGTGAGAAATCTACCCATTTATTGCAATTATTGCTAAAACTTTATTTCAACTAGCTTTTTAAAGTTGAAAGTAGGTACATTAATTAATGATTTGATCATCTCATAACTCTGTATTCGCTTCTAGGAATCTTGCTTATAAGTTTTCAGTTTTCATTTCCAAATTAGTTTTAAAAAAAGCTCGTAGCTCGTAGTGGCAACCAATATTTTTTTGGTATCCGAGGTAAAAAAATTATTTGAAAAGTAGGTGAAACATTATACAGTTGAATTTAACAAATTAAAATCAACATAACATACTTTCAATAAATTGGTGATGGTTTCGTATGCTTGGTGCGATTGATTAGGTATAATTTTCTTTCTACTGCTTTGACGCGGTGTTTCCTCATTCTTTAATTATTGAACTTTTCAGCTATATTTCTGCTTCTAAACTCTCGTCTGTATTTGTAATTCATTGTTCCATGCATTGTTTATTGACTATGATTGCACCATGTGAATTCGATAATTTTTTTAAAATATATATATATAATGTCAGCATTTTTCCACTCGGTGATTGGTTTGTTAATTAACTATTGGCTTCATTTTGCATTTTTTACCGATTGAGTCTGCGTAGGAGGCAAATAGAAACGAACTTTTACGAATAGGGATCAATAGAATATGCATGCAGAGAGCTAGCTTAAGGGAGAACCAAAAAAATATAACCAGCATCTACTAGCTTGTAAGTGTGGATATTGTACCAGTATTGCAGCAATAAAGACTTACGAAAAAGATTTCCAATATTCACTCCCAGTTGCTTATGACACTCAGTTGCAGCCAGTAAACACTGTCAGCTTTTAACTGCTTGCCTTTTCTATGGTTGAGCACTCCTGGATGGAGCAGGAGAATGACCACTCATGGATGGAGAATGACCACTCATGGATGGAGAATGACCACTCATGGATGGAGAATGGCCACTCGTGGATGGAGGATGACCACTCGTGGATCGAGTATGACCACCCTTGGGTGGACCATGACGTCAGCAGCGAGTCAGCAGCCAGCAGCGAGTCGGCAGCCAGCAGCGAGTCGGCAGCCAGCAGCGAGTCGGCAGCCAGCAGCGAGTCGGCAGCCAGCAGCGAGTCAGCAGCCAGCAGCGAGTCAGCAGCCAGCAGCGAGTCAGCAGCCAGCAGCGAGTCAGCAGCCAGCAGCGAGTCAGCAGCCAACAGCGAGTCGGTGACTGATGCACACCAAGGTAAGTGCCTTTATTTATCCTTTTCAACTTACTTAAAAATTTTCTTATCAATGCGATGTATATTATGCAGTCTAAAAATTTAGTCCAAAGAATGGGAGAAGGGGAGATAAAAGACTTTATACCGGTAGGGTTGTACATGTATGCTTGGGTACAGACGTTTAGTTTAGTATCTTTGATATTTGAAACTATAGGCAGCAAAAAACAAAAATATTATCCTAAAACCACAAACCAGGTTCAACAGTCAGCTTCAGCAGAGTTGCCCAAGCCTATGATCAATCACTGGAAATACTGAGGCTCAGATCGAGTCACCCAGACACGCTTCCGTCAGAATTTTTTGTCCAAGCTGGAGACAAAATTATTGAGGCAGTTCAGCAAAGAATTTCAATACATCATTACAAAGTTCAGCTAAAGGCGAATATTCGAATGGTCCGAATAAGAGATGGGGAGATGCTTGCCGAAGAGGACAGATGGATAAGCTGTAAAATGCAGGCCCTAGACCTAGGTGGTGAAGCAGGCCGTTTAAACAACTGGTTGATTGAGCAGGAGCAGGAGTTGGAGAGGATCTGTAGTATGATTAATACGAACGGCAGTGGCTGGACAATTAAACAAATTAATTTTCTAGACATCAACCTTGCCAGGTACAATCCAATTCGATTTCGCCAGGGCAGAGCCGTTAGATTCAATCTTCCTGCCAGTTTGAAGAACAAAAAGGCTGTTATCAATCCACCGAGCACAGGCAAAGACTGTTTCCTGTACGCCTGTCTCGCTGCACTGCACAGCGCCGATCCGAAAGTTCAGAAATCGCCCAACAGAATATCCTCTTACGATGAATGGTTGCGTGAGCTGGACTTTGCAGAAATCTCCATGCCAGTGAGTGTCGCTGATATCGATCGCGTCGAGTCTAACAATCCAGGAATTTGCATTTCTGCGTTCTCTTGGCAGCAGGGCAGTGTGACTCTTCTCCGTCGCCGCAAGCATGAGTCAGATGACCGAAGACACCTCATGCTTTTGCTAGTTAAAGACAGCTACGGATCGGAGCACTGGTGTGCAATTACTAATTTTGACAGGTTAATGAACAGTCGTAATGGTCCCGCCATGAGGAAGTGGTGCACGAAATGTTTAACATCATTTTATAGCAACGAGAGGCTTCAAGAGCACAGGAACGAATGCAGCATTACTGCAGAAAATCCTGTCAAAGAAACGCTTCCAGTTCCAGGACAGAATGAAATAAAGTTCCGAAACTGTCAAAACACTGTCAGTCCACCATTCGTTGCCTATGCCGACCTGGAAGCCATTTTGCGAGCGAACACAGACCCTGCTAACCTGATCTCAAAGCATGAACCATGTGCAGCAGCTTTTCTTGCAGTGCCTCGTGAAGGCATGACAGGACCTCCGCTTAGGCCAGAAGGAGACATGTACAAGGTCTTTTGCAATGCGGACCCTGATGAGTGTATCCTTGGTTTTCTCAAATCTCTGAAAGCCTGGCTCAGGATATATTTCACTGGAACCAGAAGCATAGCCACCAGCCGGCTGACCGATCATCCGCGACCTCATGGATGATTTCAATTCTGCTGAGGTATGTCACTACTGCAAGAAGAACTTTAAAAGTTCTACAGATAAACATTTTGACCACGATCATTTAAATGGACAGTACAAAGGTGCAGCATGTCAAGAATGCAACCTGCGAGCACAGCTCCGACGCCGGTTTCTGCCCCTGGTTTTTCACAACTTAGGCGGCTACGACCTTCATCTTCTACTTTCCACTGCGCTTGGGAGCATGAAAAATTGGAAACTTAGTGTTGTTCCGCAATCATCCGAGCGATACTTGTCACTAAGGGCGGAATTCCCTGTTGCAAGTTACGTAAAGAACGGAAAAGTTGTGCCAATCATGTTTACAATTCAGTTCATCGACTCGCTCTGCTTTTTGAAGGGAAGTTTGTCCAATTTGTTTGCTAATCTTCCCGAAGCTGAATGCAAGCTGACAATGCAAATGCTTGAGTCAAGACCACATCTTTCAAGAGAGCTACTTCGAAAAAAAGGGATTTTCCCATATGATTACCTCACAGGATTTGAGATTCTCGAGCAGTCGGTTTTGCGCCTAAAGATGCTTTTTTTAATCGACTTTCCGATCGGGAATTTCCGACGACGACTACAATAGAGCAAGAGCGGCATGGGCGGCATTTCAATGCAAAGTTTGAAGGATTATATGCTCGCCTATCTTGAAATGGATGTAAGGCAGCTGGCTGACATTTTCGAGACATTCCGACAGGCCAGTCTGAAAGAGGACGGATTGGATCCGGTACACTACTTTACTACTCCTGGTTTGTCTTACGACTCAGCTCTAAAGTCGACTGGAGTGGTTCTAGAGCAGCTGACTGATGCTGACATGTATATCTGTTTGAGAAAGGGAATACGAGGAGGCATGTCCTTCATTAATGTGCATTGCGTCAAAGGTAATAATCCTAGCTTGCCAGGTTATGATGATCAGCAAGAGAGTGTAAGCCTCATGCGATCGATATGAACAACTTGTATGGCTTTGCCCTGTCGCTTCCGCTTCCATGCAGGGAATTCAGGTGGGTACCGGAACAGGAAATCCAGTTCTGGGACTCCAATCGGTTTCTGTCACTCAATCCAGAAGCCGAGATCGCCTACCTTGTTCAACTCGATCTAGAATACCCAGCTGAGATTCAGCGATTCGACTCAGGAGTTACCGTTTGCACCTGAA